>JAGTTH010004050.1:0-208735 GCA_022606485.1 Agraylea sexmaculata | reverse complement strand
GATAATATTTTACCTGTATATTTGGTGGATGTTTTTTGGATAAATTGTTTTTCAACATTCAAATGACATCTCTTGAGTCTCATTCTTACCCGGGCAGGACCTTCAGAAGGATCAAGTTCCCATGATGAAGGATAGCAATCTGGGATAAACCAAATTCCGCTCTCGTGGGTGAAATTTTCAATCAGTTTTTGCCATCTCTGTGTACTCGTCACACAAATACTTTGTTGTCGTCGTAAATAATCCATAAATTGCTTTCTTTCAACATTTTGGATATCTACTACTTGACGTGTTATTGACATTGCACTATCTGTGAGGCTACTAGCCAATTCATCTTTACTAAACACGCTCCTGAAATTAAATAATATATATATTTTTTAATTAAAATAAAATAACTATTTTTTTCTTGCAATATAATTACTTTTCAATCAATGAATAGTTAGAAATTCTGATATTCCATTGTTTTTTAACATCCGTCGATATAAGATGTTTCAACTCTTCGTGTAGAGCATCGAAAGAAATTATTTTATCGAATGGTTGTATAGTTGAAACCCATTGTTTTATAAATGTTTTCAGATCCTGATTGTCTTCACATAAAATTTTCTCTGCTAATGTCAAATAGACAACCAACTATAAGACAAGAATAATGATGAAAATCATCCATTCCTTTATAATTTATTCAAATTTACCTTTCTCTGCTCCCTAGGATCGTTGGGAGTCAATACTTTTTGTAGTGATGAAGATGCATTATAAACTATTTCAATGGCATTTATGGAAAGATATTGGAAAAAATTCTTAGGTGTAATCATCCAAACAAAGAATTGACAGCAAAATGTTTGGAAATCTGCTTTCCCTATGCCATTCCACCAGCGTTTCTTTAAACTTTGATTATTATTCGCTAGAACTATTAAATATACAAATCAGTAATTATACCAGTTGAACTAAATAAATAGAACTCACTCTGAATAGATGTTGAGAAGACCTGAATACATAGAGAAGTCTCTATTGTAGAAAAAACGGTTTCATATTCTGTGAACAAGAAATTAATTAACAAATATCCACATTTTATGCTTTTAAAATTTCAGTCAATAACTTACCATGACACATTAAAAATTTCGCAATTTTTATCAAAAGATTATTAAACCGCGTCATCAAATCGGTGTATGATAATTTTCGAAGTGAATGTTTTTGTTTAGTTAACGCTTTTGTCATAGCTTCAAATGAATCCGATAATAGATTAGAACTTCCTTTACGGGATGACCCTGAAAAATCATCTTTATTGAAAATATATGCATAATTATTATTATTGTTTAGGTAAACTAAATATATTATTTACATGAAACAAAAGAGTCCGACATTTTTAAATCGACATCCGTCGTTTGCAATTTGGATTCTAGAAAAGATAACTCTGATTCAAAGATCTTGCAGTGAGTATCTCTAAATGTTTTTACCAAAGAAACTTTGGCTTTTTCTTCAGTTTTTGTCAAATTTTTGTACTCCACAAAGAGTAGGAAATTGTCCAAGTCATTCCTGAACTGAAATGAATAATCATAGGTAAGAATATGTCATTACTTACAAGGTTTGGAATAATGAATGGGATTAGCGCTAAATAGGATAAATTTTAAAAAAAAATTTGCCAGGCCAAAAAAGGCCAGACACAATTTCGGTTAAATGCAAAATATGGTTACCAATTTTTGCAGAAAAAGAAAGAGGAAGATATGGAATATAAGAATCATTTAAAAATATTTACTCTTACCTGTTGACCATGTTGAAAAATTATGGTTTTTATTGCAATTACAACTAAAACTGATTGTAATTCTTCCAATATTGCACAATATGTCTCTGAAGAAGTTTCATATAAAGTATTGAGTATTTTAATACATTTTATTACAGTCTCGACTATACCAATATCTGACACCTCTTTATTTGTAGCCTAGAGATACAATGATAATTTGTTCAAAAAAATATGTAAATCATACTTAATAATATGTTCATTTATACCTTATGAATGATTCTTTTGAGTAAAATAACTACATTATGTACCAAAGATATGTCATACATAACACAAGACAATATTGCTACTAACGGAGGTGATTTAACAACAAAATTATCAGTAGTTTCATTCCAAGTTTCATTCTATAATAATACAAAATAAAGACACAGATGCAAAAATTTTATGACAAAAATATTTTGTTTACTTGAATTTGATCTTCAAGGGAAACTCTACAGCCGGTTACTAATGTTGCACATGCTGTAACCAACTCATAAGAAGCTGGATATTGAGATATTTGATTGGCCAGATGATAAAAAAAGTTTTTTTTATTCAAATGCCTTATTTGTTCAGATGTAGATCTATCAATTAAAGCAGCAATCAATTTAACAACCCCTGTTCTAACCGATGACTCCTTATGATTTCCTAGCATCAATAACATATCTCCTTGGAGTACAATTCCAGAAATCTACAATGAAAATAATCTTTGATAAATATCTCCAATTTATAGAGTTGTTATAAGTGGACAACCTGTTGTAAATATGTATCAGGCATAATAGAGATTATATCTTTTAACAGAAGTAGTAATCCTTCACATATTGTCCAACTGCGACTTGAATCTGACCGTAAACTATTTAACAGTATGGGTGTAGGTATCTAAAAAATAACATTATTTACAGATAAAAATTTAACCAACTCATAAATAAACAATTTGATTATTTACCAATATAACAGAGTCGTACTGAATAGGTTCTTTATCTACGTCATCTGAATCAATAATAACATATTCTTTTGTCAGTACACTGTCATTTTGATCGGAATCAACACCAACTAATATAATAATTTGTTAGTTTTATAATATGATAATGTCATTGTTATAATTATAGCATCTCACCTTTACAATTGTCAACGGTGTCAACATTTTCTTTCTCAATATTAGATGTATTCGCAATATTCTCTGTAGGAATGTTTTCTAATGGTGAAAACTTCTGCCTACTGTTCCTGTATTAAAATATTCCTTTGTTTTACTGTTATTTTTTTGAGTAAACATACACATACCTCCTTTTTTTTCTTTTAACTTCAGTATTATACATGGTCTTTTTATGCTTTTGCAAAACAGATGCATTGTCTTCAGACGAAATTGATGCAATTGAACCACCTGATTTTATAGACGAATTGTGACTGATCAATTTATGACTTTTAGCAATTTCACTTTCAGAACTGGATTTTGTACTATTTAAACTGCTTGTGTCACTTTTATTCATATTTTTCATAGAAATCTCATTTTCCTTGAACTCTCTACTTTTGATGCTTGCTCCTTGTTTCTTAGTGTCGTTTTTCTTCCCTCGTTTACTATTACCATATGGAAAAGGGAACTCCAAAATATTTGTTTTATGATTTGATTGCACAATGTCGGTCAACAAAAAATAAAAATTCGATCTTGCATGATTGATATACGTACAGCTTGCCTATAAACATATTTGGTTAATTTATTGTATTTTATAACAATCGATAAATATTTCAAACCTGATGCATTAAGATTAAAAAATCAATTAATAGTGCTATGTGATGAATTTCTGGTGGCGATCCTATGAGAGACCTTATCAGCTCTACAAAGGCACAGCTGGCTCCATCACTCAATTCTTCAAATTCAGAATTCAAAAATCTTTCCTATATTAAAGAAAATTACTATCAAGAAAATACAAAATATTAGCTACTTACTGATAAAATTATCGACTTACTTTACAAAAAATCAATAAAGCTTCAACTATATTCACTCGATTCATTTGATAAATATTAAAATCTCTGAATGGATGATCATCTCTAATCATTATATTCATACAATAAAACAAGGTGCTCAATAGACTGTCGCGGTTGTCTACATTAATATTACTTTTTTCTGAAGAACTACACGAATCACTGTCGTTCTTCATACAATCTTTTATTTCTAGAATAGTCTCAGATATAACTTCATATTTCAATTTGTTTGTATTTTCCTATAATAATTAAGTTTAGTTTAGTATAAACAAAAAGTTTTACAAATCCTACATCAATAAAAAAATCTGAATACCAATGATTTTGCATTCAACTGACGCCATGAATGTATAATAACACATAAAACTTCAGGATGAAGTATCATTGCATTAGAGTTTGTATTTAATTTGATACAATCACTTTCAATATTTAGGACTGATGAATTGCATACACCATCTAACATGACCTACAAATATTACCAATGAATAAAAAAAAAAATTACAAATACAAGACAAACACCCAAGATAAAACCAAAAACCACAAAGATGGATAAATACTCCTATTCATAAGAGAGAGAATATCTCTTTCTCTTATCCACTTAAGCATACATTATCTTGACTATGGTTTTTGATTGCATTCTGAGTGAAGGCTAAAGAGTAGCAATTCAAAATAAAAACCTTCAAGAAATTAATATTTGTTAGGCACTTCTTAGATGAGATAATTATATGTAACATTGAAAGTAAATCATCTTGGAAAAAGACTGAATATAGTCTTTTTTCGGCAAATGTAAATTTAAAAAGCAAATTTAAAGCCTTGGATTGATCTTCGCTGTTTCCATTCATTTCAATGACCTTAAATTAAGAATATCTGTTATAATTTGTCAATTTCTTTTAATAAAAATAAATCTTCCATACTAACCCTTGCATAAAGATATAATAATATTTGTGGACCTCCACTTAAATAGATGCAGGGTAAAATTCCGCGATGTTGACTTATCAAATATGGTCCACTAAATATTACGGGTACAGTGATAGGAAATCGAGAATCGTTCATTTTTTTCAGCGGCACATTAACTTTTGCAGTAAGTCCTCCTAAAATTATTGAATTCAAGTAATTATTAATTTAACAAACAATATTTATAAAAATAAACCTTGAATGTTATGATGCGGTAAATAAATATTTGCTGTTAAGTGGCTGTCAGATCCATAAGTTAATAATAAATTATCCAAGAGATCTTGTTTACCAGAATTGGGATAGTCAAAAAGCTTAAAAAATAAATATCAATGAGAGTCCAAAGTCAATTTATATGTATTTCAATCTACCATACCTGATCCCAGTCAGAAGATGTAAATGAGGATTTTTCGTTAATCGCCACGGGAAAGTTTGGCACACTATTTCCAGTCTATGACGAAAAAATAATTACACATCAAATAATCAATCCGCTACAGAATATTTCACTTACTTTACAGTGAATAAATGATATATCATTGGGACCATTTGTCATTAAATACAATGCATTGTACTTATTAAGAATAGGTCCTCTGAAAATAGAAACCTTTGAAAAATATAGAGAACATTTCTGCAATTTTTTTTTATCAATGGAATTTTTGATGCACTGTCCTATCAAAACACAAGCTGGTTTGACCTTTCGAAGAATAATACCTTCCACGGGAACTATCACCTCTTGACAATTTAATTGGTTTATGTATATTGACAACTACAAATTATTATGCAGTTATTATTAATATTTTAGTATGTTTTAAATTTAATTTAAACTAAAAAAATAAACTAACCTTTATAGAGAGCTCACGTTTTTCCATGACTTCTTTAATATTAATAGCAATCTGATTCCAACTATTCAAGGGTATTATCTTTGAAATACATCTTTGATTTATAACTTTCCTATTATTGCTTTCAGGTCGTGTTAAATATACAATCATATCACCTAATAGTCATTATAATTTTATATTTACATTTCATATTTAATGAACTACAATAGTAGAGATATTTAAAACAAACCTTCTTTAGTATTTACCCAGAATTCTATAAAAAGTGATTCATGCCCAATTGAAATCAGATGCACTAATTCAGTTTCGATGATATCTCCAATATTATTACATTCAACAGCTTCATCTTGAAAAAAACAACAATTAAAGAATTGTGTCTGATTGAGGGTCAATTCGTAAACTTTTATTACTTTTTGATAACGTTTTCAGATCTGATTTTCTATTTGCATCAGAAAAATTTTCAGTGAAATAATCTTTATTAGATTTATACGACACTTTATTATGTTCATTATCAATTTGAATCCACACTACAATAGCACATCCATGCAACCACAAACCCCAATTGGCGCCATCAAAACAAAATGAGAGAGCACTTGCAGATAAACTCGACAGTATACCTATAATAAGATATATTTAAAGATATTTATGTTTATGAATCTATGTAAAAATCAATACCATTCTCTATATGATTTTGTTGAATTTTATTAATGATGTCTTGAAGTGGTATAATATTTTTTTTATCCATATTTTCAGGCAGAAAAAAAGGATGATCTAAAAAAGTATAGGAATATTTAGTTATAAATATGTAGATTAATACACACATTGTAATGTACACAATATTATAAATTCAAACCTTTATTCTGCGATGTAACATCAATAGGAAAATGCATTATTGAGTCAGGAATATTCGATTGCACATTATTTGCCAATTTACACAAGGGATCAAGTAGAGTGCTTAGATTTGGTGTTGAATGAGTGAATAAATTGAGAAATGACTTCAATTCTTTTGATGAAATGCCATGTGAACCAATCACAGAGAAAAGATTTGCAAAACTTACTTGTAAGTCTAAAAAAAAAGTCTTTTAGTCAGAAGAAAAAAATATATTTAAAATAATCTGACCTCTTACTGCATTAAACGGTGATAAAAGCAATTTTTTTCCAGTTGGAGATAAAATTTTCATCATAAAGTTTGATTCTATAGAAGCATTTTTATTTTTTCGCAGTAGATTAGACATTGATTGAATGCATGAATTAACAATGTGACATTGTTCAGTGATAAATGTACTATTTTTATCATCCTCCATATCCATACTCATTATCCTAAAGTCCACATGCAGTAATTATAATAAACTTGCTTTTTTTCAATTAAAAATAATTACCTGTCAATTAAACTCATTAGAATATCAAAGACCAATTCGCACATTTCCGGGTATGCAATGTTTTCTTGCTTTTCATATCTGTTATATTCTCTTTTGTGATTTCCCTGTCCTGAATAATTTAAATTATAAACGTATAAAAAATCTCACATCATTTAATTTGTATAATACATTTATAAAAATTACCTTGGTTCTTATTTTCGGTAAGTTGTTTTCTCAAATATTTATTTTTTACATATTTTGATGTTAAATTGTCTTTGTTAGATGCTTGAAATAATTTTGGTATTTCAATATCAGCCTGAAAATCGATGTAAGTTAATGTAGACATTGCATTACCTAGTGACTAACCCAAAGGAAATAAACTGTGCAATACACAAAAAGAACTGGAGACTGTAAAACTGTAAGACTACAGGTTAAAATAAAAATCGCAGCTTGAATGCAAAAAAATATAACGAGATTAAAAAATGTAATTACACAAATCAAATAAATACAGTGAAATCACAATACAAGGAAAACAAAGGGGCTATGGGCATAAAACTAATCAAGCAAAGAATGTGCATGGACAAAGGAAGTAATAAAAGACCAGACCAAAAAAAACAATGTGAAAAAGATTCTGCTAAAAAAGTATACAGAAAACACAAGATAAGGGAAAATGACAACAAATGAGGGATGTCTGTGTTTTAAAAAAGAGAATTACCTCATAGCCTTCGTCTGCTGTATGATATGATTCACTTTCGTCACTGTGATATTTGTAATTTTCAATATCATCTTCTTCACTTGTAGCACATTCATTATTAACAGACGAAAACTAAAACATATATGTATAAATATAGGAAACAATAATACTACAAACATATATTTTTTATATCCACCTACCTCTAAAATATCTACAGGTGGCATTACTTCATCTTCACTGCAATGTGTAGAAGCTGCTCGTAGTAATATTTCACAAATTGATTGGATATTTTCTAAATCTATTGATCTACAATCATTTGAAAACATAAATTCCTTCATTATTTCAACTGTAGATTGTTTGCAGTTAGACATCTTCGACTCTAAAATCAATATTTCAATGAATGTTTCTACTTATAATTACTTAAGATGAATATAATATTTTACAGTATATTGAAGACACTAATAATACATTGTAAACTAATATTACATTTACAAGGGAATAATTGGTACTAAGAGTAAAAATTTTAATGTGGGACACTTAACACACTGTATGATACTTATAAGGATTCAGTCATGCATATTATGGATATCTGGATATCAGATTACTTTTGAGGAAAGAGGGGGGGTAACTAATACTGTTCATGGCTTCATATGCGTGATCACATACATTTTAAAATATATGTATACTATCATAAAACTAAAACAAATTCTCTCCTCAACTCTTCTCTTGTAAAAAGATGATATGGAAACTAAAGTGTTTCAAAGATTACACCATAATGTAACACTATCAAATATATGTAGATAACAATATTTACTAGTGCTAGGAACAACATAAAACATGTTTACGACAACTTTAAATAAAAACATCAGTGGATTGTAATCAACGAAACAAATAGATATAAAAAAAAAAACTCACTTACCCAATACACATAAAGTAGTGGTCAAAATACTTTCAAATATTTTGATCAATAATTTTCTCTCATTTATCACAGGTACGCAGTGTAATGTGTATAGTAACAGCTTCAAGAATTTTCGAAAATATAATAAATCAATATAATTTTCTAACTCTTGTCGAAACAGTGGTGAGTACAATGTTAAATTTGAACATGTTTTTGTGTAAACAAATAGGCATTTTAAAATTTCTAAATGATTGTCAACACATATATCCCACATTGATGTTTGTGCATTTTCATTATTAGGTAAGTAATGCGGATTAACTGGAATCCCGATAGGTATTGATCGAGACTTTTGTCCTGATTTATCAGGTGATGATTTTTCTTCAGTTTTTCTAACTTCATGTTTTTTTAATATTCCAATTGATTCTTCACTATTGAGTATTTTTTCAACCATATCACTTCCAATCTTCATTTCAAAATATTTGGTAGATTTCCTCAAAATATTCATCAAGCACTTTATCAAGATACCAAAAGAAGAAACATGACTAATCTCCATTTTAGTGGGATGATGTATTTCATTAAAGCTGTATTTTGTCGTTTGAATTGTTGTTATGATTTCTAACAGATTACAACACTGGTTGGAAAATTCAGGAAGTTGCATAAGTTCCCAAATATAACTCAGATTTTCATCACTCAGATAAATATCAGACAATGGAGATGTGTTGATAATATATGTTATAGCAGCCAAGCAAGATTGCAATATATATAATTTATAATCACTATTTCTAATAAAATATTGTTTCTTAGCTAATATGAATACAGGTTGCCATAGTGAAAATAATAAATAATGTTTTATTGTACAATTTCCTTTCAATGTTACTTTCGTCAAATGTTTCAATGTTGCGTGAAGAAAACAGTTATTATCAGAGAACAACAAAGACGAATAACTCCATAAAAAAGACCAGGAAGATTCCAAAGAGGCATCTCCGAAAGAGCTTGATAACTCATTTCTATTTAATGGTATAACACAGTTTTCAATTAATTCTTTGGAATATTGACAAACATTACAGTTTGATAAATTTTCTTCTTCTATTATATATCCACACAATTCGTGAAATAAAGTATTTTCCAAGATCATAAAACACATCTTCTGAGTATGAATGTTTGAATATATCATTTTAGTGGTTTTTTCTAGCAAAAATCCTGGAGAATAACAACAGCATGCACCACATTTCATCATAGAGCATAATAATACAGAACACACTTTCATACTTTTGACTAAATCTTTTAAATCCATTAAAGATACAAATGAATTATACAAAAAAGAAACACAGCAAATTGGACTTTCTGTGTTTTGAAAACCTCTGTATTTATTTCCAAGTAGACTTTGATGATGAAAAATTAATTTGTATAGCATTTGTGGGAAATCACCATCTTCATTTGATATCTCATTAAGTTTATTTTGATTTCAGCAATTGTTTTACTAAGTAATTCCAATAATGTTATTACCAAGCATTCATTAACAGACTTTTCAAGAATAAGCTTTATACTATTTTGTATTAGTGATCCGTTTTGGTATTTTTTTAATGATTGTGAATAATTTACAAAAGCCTCAATTTTATCAGAAGTTTTAGCAGACACAGACAAAAAATATAAATATATTAATATTACATAGGAAAGGCCAAATATATATTGGATGTAATCTTTGGTTTCACAAATGCTGATAATTTCATTCTGCTTTGTATCTTTGTCCGACATTCCAAAATATGTATTATTTTTGATTGAGTCGTTCAATAGTTTAAGTATAAGTTCAAATGTTCCACACCCCGTTATCTTCAGGGCAAGTTCTGGATGTGGTAATATTTTATTTAAAGAAATGATAAGTAATCTTATCAAACCAGACTTCAGGGTCATTTGTTCAGATGTAGAAAACTGTGTTTGATATTTTTGACATTCAAACTGTAATATACACAAATTTCTAATAGAAAAATTTGCACACTGTATATTTATGTGTAAAATTTCACCACCAACAGATGCAGATTCAACCTTACAAAGTTCTTCAAGAACATTTACAACAATGGTACTGAACTGAAAATTGGTTATCTTCTCATTTACTTCTTCATTACGATTTTTAGTATCCATTTTGAAACTATTATTGATATTAGAATGATTCCTTTTTTTTGAAGACTTTTTTATTTCAAAGGTATCATCGCGGATTTTTAATTGAAATGAACGATTCAAAGAATGTAGAATATCAGTATTTTCTTCGTTTGAATCACTGCTGTCAGACAATAGCTGTTTTTTATTTTTATACTTTGAATGTTTGCTATATTTTTTTGCAGATTTGCGGTTTTTATTTTGTTTTAATCGAAATTTCTTAAAATTTTCCCTAAAATTGTTTTTTATAATTATATTTGAACAATAATAACATCACTACTTTCCACTTTACCTTTGCATAGACTCATTCCTAACATGTTCTTGGTAAGATTCATTCATATTGTTTGTAAATGGTTCTTTTTTAGAAAATATCCTATATGGAAAAAAAAGTTTTAAGTTTGAAAATAACTTAAACATTATAAAGATAAAATAAATTTATTAAACCTGTTACTAAATAATTTGTGGATTGGAGATTTGCTTTCATTTAATGGAACAAAAGGATTGGAATTCAATAAGCCATCATCAATTTTATTAATTTCATCAAAAAGCCAAATCAATACACTACTCAATTGACGTCCACATGACAAACCCTGAAAATTTATATTGTTAATTGAGGATTTCATCGTTTTAAAAATATGAATGAAAAGTAAACAATTACCTCTACACCAAGTGTTTGCAATAATACAAGACTTTTCCAAGCAGATCCATTTAATATATACTTTCTCAGTGAATGCGAGTTTGAGGAAATTGTTGAAAACTTTAATGGTGAATGATTTTCTTTCTGGTTTTCATTTAAGTAAGATTGGCTTGCATTTTCAATATCTGCTGATTTACTTTCTTCAGTTTTGTAATAATCTTTTTTTCGGTATGATGATAAATACTCTTGAGGGACTACATTGGTTTTGGCTAATTGTAAGTAATGGACGCAAGACGAAGAAGTAACACAATGAATACTACATAGTAATTCACAACCTACCAGAGTCACAATCCCACTTATTGGACTGGAAAAAACATACCCATATTACTTATGTATTCTTATTGCATATATTTACATGTACTTACCAAAAATTAATAATTTCTTGAATATTGGAAATTTTTCTCAGTTGTATCAAAAATTCATTCAAAAATAAATCAAGAGTTGCAGATTTCTAGAAAATTAAAAAAAAGGTATTGATGTAATCTTACTCAAAAATATTCTATTAAATAGAATATGCTAGAGCACCACATAATTGTTTTTGTTCAAATATAATTCACTCTGCAAAAAAAATAATGATGGCACACAAGTATGGCTTTGTTTATTTAGGTCAATATACTGCACTGAAGCGCATTAAGTATACATGGAGTATTTTATTCATACATGGTTAGTTACTCATTGCATTCATTTTTTAAATTGGTTTTGCTAAATTTGTAAAAGATTAAATTGGAAAGGATCTCATAGAAATTGAAAAAAAAAAAAATTGAACATTTTAATTTTCAAAACAACAATACTTAAAAATATTAATCCATATACATATTTATAAATAAATTTCGGCTTCCGGAATTTGGGTTGAAAAATATTGTTTTTTTAAATCTTACTTATATTGGTATTTAAGTTCCAAATTTATATAAATACAATCAGCCATTCTTCAAACTAAATAAATTGGTGTTTTCATTTATTAAAGTGCAACAACATGTATTATCTATCGTGACTCAAATACATTGCGCTTTCGTCAAAAATTAGTTATCACATTGAATTTTGTTTACATGTTTTTGTTGTCGACGCAAATTACATTTTTTTTAAAACGGTCCATCAAATAGAACGAATTTGAGATTATCCACAATGATAAGTTGTAAATGAGCTGTTTTTATGAAAAACCATCTTACGATGATTATGAAATAGACTAAAAAGTATTATGTACGATAGTAGAAAATTTGATTTACGGAATAGGTGCCTGTTTCCGCTGTAAAAAAGTCTTTCCACAAATGAGATAATGATGAACTAGAAGTCACATCAGAGGTCATCGCTGTACTCTGCTCCTGTGTCACCTCACGACATACTCTCGCTCTCAGCTGATCTATTTACAACTGACACTTTACAAAACATAACAATACCAGTTGCTCTTATCTTTGCATTCATACATTATTATATTTCGTTTGCCCACAATACAAGTTATTTATCAAATTTAATTGAGAAATTAATCACTACGTATCTAGTCAAAAAGTACGAAAGTGTTGAAAGTCAAAGTATAGAGGAATTTTTGAAAACCATAAAAAAGAGAACTACAGCTGATTCTGAAAAACGACTTTTCGACTGAGAAATATAAAGAATGTTTATTAATTATATGTTTAAGAAAAATATTATTAAAATAAAAAACATGAATACAGGATAATATAACGAATGTTATGGCAATAGTTTGTGGCGGGCATTGTGTGTGTTGTTCTCCTGTCAAAATGTCGGTTGAGAGTTCGTCCGTTGCAGGAGTCGTTGACAATACTAATGGAGGCACTGAAGATGCTCCTAGTTCTGAAGCTGACGAAGTTATTGTAACCAGTGTGATCAAAGTCAACACGAATACCGATACCGATCATGATCCTGATGACAGTGCTGCTGCCGGTATCGGTATCGGTATCGGTTTGGACCTGCACAGTACAGAGATAGAGACCAATATTACTAGCACCAACGATCAACAACAACAACAACAACAGCCCTCTCTCGACCAGGACATCACTCAACTAGCTCCACCTCAATCTGAATGCGCTTCTCAAAGTGACGACCATGAATTACCACCAGACATTCCATCTGGCGAAAAGCCGGTCGATCAATCTGAACAAGAGAACATGTCATTGGCCGGCAATGACACACGTGTCGGTGCTGATGCTGATGTTGGAGCTGATGATGAAGCTGAAGCTAGCGCCGGACATCACAATGGAAGTACACTTGATGAGAAAGAGGAAGCAAAGAGAATAGAGAATGTGCAGGAAGGGGAAGAAGAACTCACCATGGTAGATGTTTTACAGCAGCAACAGGATCTTGAAGCTGACGCTGAGGCAGTATTGGGTGCTTCCGATCATCGCAACTGTACATATTCTCAGGTATTATCATAATATGCATTATATAAAATCATGTGTATATAACTTTACTTACATTATCACTCGTTTCTTTTACAGGGCTATGTGAAACGCCAAGCCCTGTATGCTTGTCTCACTTGTACACCGAATGCGAGAACCGATCTTCACAGTCGAGCCGGAGTCTGCCTCGCTTGCAGTTTGTCGTGTCATGAGAATCATGATTTAGTGGAACTTTACACCAAGAGATATTTCAGATGTGACTGTGGAGGACCAAAATATCCCAATAATTCTTGTTCATTCAATGGCCAAATTGTAAAACCCAATCTGGATAACAAATACAATCAAAATTTTGGTGGACTCTATTGCACATGTCAAAGACCGTATCCTGATCCTGAAAATAATGATGAAGATGAAATGATCCAATGTATCATCTGTGAGGATTGGTTACATGCCAAGCATTTAAATTCTAAGGTGCCATCGTCTGATCATTATTCTGAAATGATCTGTCAGAATTGTATGGTCGCCAATGAATTCCTTTCATCTTACACATCTCTTGCAGTAGATCCTGAATTATCGAGTAGATTTAATCAAAGTATTGATGTTGTTTCTGAAGGAGATAAGACCTTTCAGACACAAGAGAGCAGCATTCTTGACTCTTCTATGATAAGTGAACCAGAAAGTAGTGAAAATGTCCCCATAGGAAATGTCAACACAACAATGTCAATCGAACCCATTTCTCAAACTCTAGAAAATAAGTTGGAAAATATTGTTAACAATGAAGATGCACCCGTCCTTGAACCTGATACTAAAAAACGTAAGATTGAAGATGATTTTCCCGCAAAAAGATTTAAATTACATAATTGCCAAAGGCCAAATGTTGATGTAAAGATAAACAAAGCTACGTTTTGGCCGAGTGAATGGCGGTCAAAATTATGTTCATGCTCTGAATGTATGGACATTTATAATAAGAATGAATTAAACTTTCTCCTCGACTCTGAGGATACTGTGACGGCCTATGAGCTATTGGGAAAGAATAAGACCGAATCGACACCATCCCAGTATGAAAAGGGCTTGGAGGCTTTGTCTTCCTTAGGTCATGTACAGCAAATTAACGCGATAACTGAATACAATAAAATGAAAGAGAAACTTTTTGATTTTCTTAAAACATTGAAAAATAAAAAAGAAGTCGTCAAGGAAGAAGACATCAAGCGGTTCTTTGCTGGAATGAAACCTAATCGTGAACCCGATGGCGTGTATTTCTGTCACTAGTGTCAATGAATTTCGTCCTAAAATAAACCATAATTTCCTCATTCTCGTTATTTCATTATCTTTAAAAAGCTATGAATTCCTGGATGTCACTAGTTTTGAGGCTATCCTAGTAACAGCAAACTAATTATTATTCTTATATTAAGATCAATTTATTTATTTTATTAGTAAATAAAAGGCTTAATTATATACCTAACTATAATTTTGCTTAAAAAACAATGAGTTACAATCTTTTTAGTGCCATTCCTTACTAGTTACTCCAGATCATTTTCAGTTTGAGGCACCTTTAATGTATCAGAAAAAGTTCTGTATCTCAAACCTCATTTTTCATAAAATGATTGCTGAATATTTATGATTTAAGGGAGATAAGGTAAGGATAAAAATTAATCAGAAACGGTTACCACAAAATATTGGTTAATATGAATCAATAAAATAGTTTTGTGCCGAAGTTGGATGAAAAAGAATAAAATCTTTCTGCATATGACTCTGTCCCATTTTAAAAAACATGTGACAAAAAATGTTCTTTCCAATAAGTGTGACAGAGACATAAAACATCTCTCTTACCTGTTTTTTAGAATGGGACAGAATCCTATATGGAAAGAGAATAATTGAATATTAGTCTCGGACGGTACATCTCTAGTCCCGATCAAATTTTTCTTTTTAATTTTCATTCTGTTAACATATTGTTTAAGCAAAAATATTGCAGTCTGAACATTTCTACAAATTTCGTATAAAAAGTGTACGACTGTTTAGTGGCGATAGCCTAACTGTGATGCATGTAAGTGTATTCCTTTACTAATCGGAGCCCAATCACACATTAAAGTACAGAAATGACAGAAAGCCACCAATATGATTACATGCTTCACAGAAAGGCTGACAATATTAACAAGCCAGACTAATCCCAAAGGTAAAAATAAAACAAACAAGTGCATACATATATAATTTATTTATATATATAAATAACAATAAATATTAAAAATACAAAACATATTCAATGTAAAATAATAACACATTTTATATTAGTATGTTAGACTAGTGACAGAAATACACGCCATCGGGTTCACGATTAGGTTTCATTCCAGCAAAGAACCGCTTGATGTCTTCTTCCTTGACGACTTCTTTTTTATTTTTCAATGTTTTAAGAAAATCAAAAAGTTTCTCTTTCATTTTATTGTATTCAGTTATCGCGTTAATTTGCTGTACATGACCTAAGGAAGACAAAGCCTCCAAGCCCTTTTCATACTGGGATGGTGTCGATTCGGTCTTATTCTTTCCCAATAGCTCATAGGCCGTCACAGTATCCTCAGAGTCGAGGAGAAAGTTTAATTCATTCTTATTATAAATGTCCATACATTCAGAGCATGAACATAATTTTGACCGCCATTCACTCGGCCAAAACGTAGCTTTGTTTATCTTTACATCAACATTTGGCCTTTGGCAATTATGTAATTTAAATCTTTTTGCGGGAAAATCATCTTCAATCTTACGTTTTTTAGTATCAGATTCAAGGACGGGTGCATCTTCCTTGTTAACAATATTTTCCAACTTATTTTCTAGAGTTTGAGAAATGGGTTCGATTGACATTGTTGTGTTGACATTTCCTATGGGGACATTTTCACTACTTTCTGGTTCACTTATCATAGAAGAGTCAAGAATGCTGCTCTCTTGTGTCTGAAAGGTCTTATCTCCTTCAGAAACAACATCAATACTTTGATTAAATCTACTCGATAATTCAGGATCTACTGCAAGAGATGTGTAAGATGAAAGGAATTCATTGGCGACCATACAATTCTGACAGATCATTTCAGAATAATGATCAGACGATGGCACCTTAGAATTTAAATGCTTGGCATGTAACCAATCCTCACAGATGATACATTGGATCATTTCATCTTCATCATTATTTTCAGGATCAGGATACGGTCTTTGACATGTGCAATAGAGTCCACCAAAATTTTGATTGTATTTGTTATCCAGATTGGGGTTTACAATTTGGCCATTGAATGAACAAGAATTATTGGGATATTTTGGTCCTCCACAGTCACATCTGAAATATCTCTTGGTGTAAAGTTCCACTAAATCATGATTCTCATGACACGACAAACTGCAAGCGAGGCAGACTCCGGCTCGACTGTGAAGATCGGTTCTCGCATTCGGTGTACAAGTGAGACAAGCATACAGGGCTTGGCGTTTCACATAGCCCTGTAAAAGAAACGAGTGATAATGTAAGTAAAGTTATATACACATGATTTTATATAATGCATATTATGATAATACCTGAGAATATGTACAGTTGCGATGATCGGAAGCACCCAATACTGCCTCAGCGTCAGCTTCAAGATCCTGTTGCTGCTGTAAAACATCTACCATGGTGAGTTCTTCTTCCCCTTCCTGCACATTCTCTATTCTCTTTTCTTCCTCTTTCTCATCAAGTGTACTTCCATTGTGATGTCCGGCGCTAGCTTCAGCTTCATCATCAGCTCCAACATCAGCATCAGCACCGACACGTGTGTCATTGCCGGCCAATGACATGTTCTCTTGTTCAGATTGATCGACCGGCTTTTCGCCAGATGGAATGTCTGGTGGTAATTCATGGTCGTCACTTTGAGAAGCGCATTCAGATTGAGGTGGAGCTAGTTGAGTGATGTCCTGGTCGAGAGAGGGCTGTTGTTGTTGTTGTTGTTGATCGTTGGTGCTAGTAATATTGGTCTCTATCTCTGTACTGTGCAGGTCCAAACCGATACCGATACCGATACCGGCAGCAGCACTGTCATCAGGATCATGATCGGTATCGGTATTCGTGTTGACTTTGATCACACTGGTTACAATAACTTCGTCAGCTTCAGAACTAGGAGCATCTTCAGTGCCTCCATTAGTATTGTCAACGACTCCTGCAACGGACGAACTCTCAACCGACATTTTGACAGGAGAACAACACACACAATGCCCGCCACAAACTATTGCCATAACATTCGTTATATTATCCATTTTAATATTTTTTTCTACAATTAATAAAAATTCTTTCAATTTCTCAGTTGAAAAAGCTTATTTTAAAAATCAGCTGTAGCTCTCTTTTTTAATTGTAATAAATAACTTTTATTGGAGGTGAAACAGTGTCAATAAATTAGAGCATTTAAATTTACTGATCAATTATCAAAAAATGACTTCCTCTGTCATTGTATTCACACCGCAAATTATATGTATATTACTGGATGGTAGCTGCATATCTTTAAATAAAAATGGAAGTGTGACGAATGGACATTTTCTCTTCAGAAACAATTTTTGTCTAAAGAAATAAAACAAACGATATTTATATTACGTTTTTATTACAAATCATACCTATTATACATATAGAAAAACATTTAAATACATATAATAATATTTAGATCACATATATAGTATGTCATAATGTCCTGGTCTATATAATAAATGAACCAAAGGTGTGGATCCATCAGGAAAATCATGTGCAATAACCTGAGAAAATGTATTTGACTTAATTAAGAATATTATCAATAAATTGATTAATATAAGAAAGAAATATATTCAACCTGGTCACCATCTCCTCGGTCCATATAGCGAACTGTTACACCAACATTCAAAGCATTACACAAAGCTATAATATGGATATGGTCCGATTCTTTGTACATCGGTTCTACTTCCTACAAAAAGTATAATATTATATGATACAAAATTTGTTAATAACTAATATTGTGGTACTAACTTGAATACAAAACTCAGAAACGGTTCTATCTCCTTCTATAAAATTTTGATAAAATTCATGATCAGTTTGTAACTGTCCCGAAGTTATCAATCTCAAATAAACAACAATATAATCTGAATAACTTTGGTCATTGAATGTTTTATGTAATGCTTTACTGGCTTCAGTCGTATCTTCTTTACCACTATCGGCTCCTACTTTTTCTACAACTTCCATAAACTAAAATTTGAATGACAATCCATCCGAAAAACAGGTCACAATTAATAAAAAAATTATTTGCTCACAGTTTCATAAAAATCTTCAACAGCAAATGGCGAAAAACCTAAGGATACCAACTTGTCCTTGGATGATTTTGCAAATTCATAAAATTTTTCAAATTCTTTTTTATTTGACATTAAATGTTCTAAATATGCAAAAGAGAATGCCCTAAAAAAGCAGTTGCCATCCGGCCTCGTTCGTCTAATGGCTCGATATCGTTTCATTAAAAATTTTGCTTTCTGTTCATAAACGGGATCGTCCAAATATTCATTACAAAGTGATTCCAACCCTTCATGAAGACCAACCAATGGTATTGAATCTGAAATCTTAACAGTATAGATATTGTTATACATAATCACCACTACAGTTAAAGTTCTATGTATATTATTTTAGCCTTCAACGATTCCTCTGCATTCATCTTTATTTACTCATTTTGTATTTGCAGTATTCAGGTGAAACACCCGAGGGGTTTGGACTAAGAATTACGTTGACGCCAAATGTGTTTTGGAAATGAATGCCAAATTTTTTTTTAATAAAACGGCTTTAAAGTTTTTGTATTTCATAAATCCTGGTACTATACTAAATTGAAAAAACCATAACAAAATAGTAAAAATGAATATTTTCGTGGTATTTTCTTCAAACGCCCTGTATTAAAATAAAACAAATATTCTATTACAATGTTACAAATGAGTACTTGAATTGTAACTCTTATACTGACATTATTCAAAATAACATAAATGTTTGGGCATAGGAATACTGTGTCATAAATAGCATCGAAATGACGTATAGCGCAGTTAATAAGTTTAATACCTCTTGAGCGATTTCTTTTTGCTGTCTCAGTATAAGCTCGTCTTGTGAAGCCCCGCCTTCAGTGTTGGTAGCAGCTGTAGTTGCAGTGTCAGTGTCGGTACCGGTACCAGTCAAACTGCCAGTACCAGTACCGGTACCGGTATTACTATCATCTACGGTAACTGGTGTATTATCGTCGATGCTTTGACGATGACGTGAATCACTGAGCTCAGTGCACTCGGACATGATGCTCTGTATCGTTGTTCTAACAACTATCGGCGGCGGTAGTAATGACAATGATTACAATGGAAGTGATAATAGTTGACAAAACAAGGCACACTACACAGTGACAGTGGCAATGACAGTGACAATGACAGTGACAATGACAGTGACAATGACAATGACAATGACAGGTGCCGGCCAAAGCAATTGCCTGACAACTGCCGCCAGTGTTGCCGGTCAGTGTTGCTATTACTCTAAAACTCCATCTACTCTACGGAAAAATCATCTTCGTCGCATTCATGTGCAGTAATTAGTGACATAAAATAAACTGTATAGCTCAAAAGAAATAAAAAACACTTTTTATTTTACAAATCATCAGAAATCATAGCTTACCGCCTCGAATCAAATAAGATATTGGTAAACAAAGCAATATATGAATGCAATAAGCGCGCATGGCAAGACTGCAAGAGTGAGGTTGTTAGCGGCGAGTTGTCAGAAGGCGGAGCGGAGTGTAAAAGTGTAGTCAAAGTCAGAGTCAGAGTCAGAGTCAGAGTCAGAGTCACAGTCACAGTCACGAGATGCAGTGGTGCTCCGTGGAGGAGGCGGGCAGTGGTCAGGTGGCTGGTGTGGTGCAGGCCTTACACGGTGATACTGGCGCAGCGCTCAAGTGTGAGGCCTCCAAGTGGCTGTACGCCTTCCAGAAGTCGGTGGGTGCATTCTTGGATTACACACTACACTACTTGCACTACTTACACCTGTTTTCTCCATCTTCACACCTTTTATTTTACCTGCTTTATCTTTTCTCTTACAGTTGAACTCTTGGAGTATTGCTGACGAGCTTTTGAGGGAAAACAGAAATGTCGAATGTGCGCATTTCGCCGCACAGACGATGCGCTCCAAGATAAAATACGCATTTCATGAGTTGCCTGAGGAAGTACACGATTCGTTACGGGACTCGCTGATTGCTCACGTTCGACAGATAACTGAACAATCGAATCCCATAATCGTGACCCAACTGTGCCTCGCGCTGGCCGATCTCGCCCTCCAGATGACCAAGTGGACGAATCCCATAGAAGATCTTCTAAAACTCTTACTGCCGTCGAATCCCTGGGCACTTCTCGAAATCTTGACGGTGATTCCCGAAGAAGCCTTCTCGAGCTCTCTCAGGCTCGGTGACAACAGACGGAATGATATTAAACGTCATTTCTCTTCTGATGCTCGTGTGGTGTATGAATTTTTGAAACAGACTCTGAATAGTTCGGAGAGAAGTGTTCAACTCTCCGATAAAGTGATTAGGTGCCTCAGTTCGTGGATCTCGATCAATGCGATAAACCTCATCGAGATAAATGAAAATATCATTATTGCGCATGCTTTTCAAGTGTTGATAGACCCCACTGCTCATTCTAAATTTCACAAGACTGCGACCGATTGTATTTGCAATATATTAAAATGTCTCGAAGAAAATAATAATAATGAAGAGGTGGAATTGATCATGTTCAACGGTGTAGTCTCTCTTGAACAGAGTTACCATATGTCCGTTGCGAATGAAGATCAAGAAAAGGCTCTGAACTTTAGTCGAATATTCACAGAATTAGGTGAATCGTTTTTAGGAAAAGTGGTCAGTTTTAGTGCTACTAATGATAATTGTCATTTTGCCATCAAAACATTAGATCTTGTATTAGTGTGTGTCGGTCATCACGACTATGAAGTTGCTGAAATTTCTTTCAATTTATGGGATAATCTATCTGATATACTATACAAACAAGAAGATGATAAATTGTGTTCTGTTTTCGTTCCTTATATTGAACGTTTGATCAGTGCTTTGTGTCGACATTGTCAAATGGAACCCGATCATAGAGGTCTTTTAGATAAAGGAGATGAATTCTATGTAAGTTTGCTTCAAAAAATATTTCCTGTTGATAAATAAAATTAATGAATCTTTATTTTCAGGAATTTAGACAGAAGGCTATCAACCTTACGAGAGATGTTGTATTCATTATAGGCTCTAATAATTGTTTCAAACAAATGTTCCTTTCATTACAAACAAACAACATTACATGGGAACAAACCGAAGCTACATTATTTATCATGCATGGTCTTGCAAAAAATATTCTTCCGTAAATGCCTATTAGCCAATTAAGTATGTAATTTTTTTAATGTAATAATAATATCATCTTGAAATTTCAGTGAGGAGTATGAAGTTGTACCGAAAGTTGTTGAAGCCATATTGTCAATGCCGGAGAGTGCACACGTTGCCGTCAGATATACATCTATATTGATTCTTGGAGAACTATGTGAATGGATTGATGCACATCCGGAATGTATACCTGCTACATTGGAATATCTTAATCGAGCTCTTCGTGATTCTGATCTGTCTTCTGTAGCCGGTCATTCGTTACAAGTATGTATAAATATACATATGCAATTATTTCAACTTATAAAATTCAAAACAAATTAATTAAGGATACCTATTATTTTTAGAGTATATGCAACACCTGTAAAAGTCACATGCATGTTCATTTACCTGGATTGATACAATTAGTGAAAAATTTAGATTCATTTAATTTATCAACATCAGCAGCTTTAGATATTCTACGAGGAATTGTCTCTATTATTAGTTGTCTAAACCATGAACAGGTAAGATTCATCAATAAATAATAATAATTCTACACTATTATTACAAATTTATTTACTTACAGATCACTTCGGCTATAAGAGAAGTGTGTGCTGTACAGTTGACTTCATTAGCCACATTAAATAAAAATTCAGCAAATGATCATTCTAACGAAGAAGGAACAGTAATATTGTTGGACAGAATAGCTGTCGTTTTTCGGTATTGTAAAGTAGATTTAAAAAATCATGAAGTCCATCCATGCCTACCTGTCCTCTCAAATGCTTGGCCTGTTATATCGGAAACAATGGATAGGTAATATTTATTTTTCCTAATTAGCACTTTTCGAAATCTAAATCATTTGAGTTTGCAGGTATGCTCAGTCGACACGGGTTATGGAAAGAGTATGTCGATGTATTCGTTATATCTTAAGGTCTGTGGGTGTCGGTGGCTTAATATTATTAGAACCATTATCAAAACAAATGGTATCAGTATATACTCGACACATGTCAAGCTGTTTCCTGTACCTAGCCAGTATATTAGTGGATGAATTTTCAATTAATGTATCCTCTATTCCTAAATTAATGGAATTATTTCAAGCACTTATTGTCCCAGCTTTTGAATTGCTTCAAAAACCTTACTCACTCAATGAAAACCCAGACACTGTAGAAGATCTATTTCGTTTGTGTCAGCGATTTTTGCAAAAAATACCATTACATTTCTTACAAAGTCCATTGATGGACTCAATTATACAATGCGGATTTCTTTCTTGTACCCTGGATCACAGAGAAGCAAATTCTTCAGTGATGCAATTCTTCACCGAATTAATAAGTAAAGGTCAACCTTCAAATCCAAAATGTGACCCACAATGCGTAAACATCATAGGAGTGACACTTAGCCAACAAGGAGAACTTTTAGTAAAAAATCTGTTACATTCGAGTGTATTTGCTTTACATACCTACATGCTCTCCTATGTGGCTAGCGTAATACACGAGCTCCTCACTTGGAATAGAACAATTATCAATCAATGGATTCAAAATGTACTGAGGGATTTTCCTCAACATCGTGTGGCTGCAACTCCAGAGCAAATAGTAAAATTTTACACTAACATCTCACAGTGAGTATAAAACATATTTTTTTCATTTTCATGTTGCATCATATACTTATTGCCGTTTTATTTTATAAAAAATAGGTCTGAATCAAAAGATACAATAACAAGAGCATTGAAAGATTTCGCCCGACTCTATCATTGACATAATGATCAACTAAAATAATATACTCAATTATTATATTGAACAATAACGAAAAATCCAAATATATTGTTTATACAAAATATATTATTTGTTTTTTTTAGTGTGAAAAATCGTGAAGTAAATTTATTTCAAAATATTGTGTACATATATAAGCTGTTTTTTTAAACTCAGTATTACCTAACTATATGCAAATTTAATTAGTCTCATTATCAAAGTGCTAAATTGAAAAGACAAAATATGTTTAGAATATTATATTTTCACAAAGGTGCATTACGAGATGCCTGCTTGGATCCACTCAAAACAACAAATGCAGCTTTAGCTTCTTTCTGTCTAGCTTGTAATAGAGCCAATGTTCCAAGTGGTGTGTCATTTGAACTCATTTTCTTCATTAACTATAAAAAAAGTCAATTTTATAAAAAATTGTATAAAATAAAGGAATAAAAAAAACTCTTACGCCTTCCTGTACGCTTTGTTTTATGCGCTTTTCTTGTTTGTTTTTCCCAGGTCCTTTACCATGGAATTTATGAGAAAGATATCTAAATGCTTCTTTCGGTTTTAAATGTCGGCCTTCATCATCGACATAATCCAACTTTACGTTGGGTCGGAATCCTTCCTTTTCCCTGAAATCACTTATTGGACCAGAATAGCCTCGCTCTCGTCTAGTAAACTTATCATCCTCTCTAAATAAGACATAAACAGATTAGTAGGTATTTTGTATAGTAATAAATATTTTACTTACGCGTGTGCTTTATCATCAATGGAATAGTGATTAGCGTGTAGATTTGGAAGAGCTGGTGGTGTTGCTCTAACATCTCTGCCTTTTTCTAAATAGCCTTTACTCAGTGCTAGTTTTAAGGCACCACTCAAACCAGATCCCAAAACCGGTTCAGCTGCAAGAGCGCCTCCAGCTTCTAAAATATTAAAAATACATAAAATATTTTAAAGAAAAAATCATATTTGTTAATAATACCTTTTGTGGCATCGGTGGGCTGGTCCATATCGACGTCTACGGAATTCCATGATCCCTCGGTTTTGAGTTCTTTTTCATTTTGTTCCGATGTTTCCATTTCCTGTAATAATAAAGACAATAACTTTTATAAGGTTTTATAATGATTGGATGAAATAATATAACATGATGCCTCCCTATTGTCAGATCCCTTTATATACAAATAGATTTTTCATTTTTATGAAGGGAAATTAATTTAAAATACATTTGTATGTAAATTGAATTAGTAAACCTTACCATGAGTTCTGCAACGTCTACATCTCTGTTACCGGCTTGTCCATAAGTCGGTATGTCACCCAAAGTTCGACAAAATTCTGCTGTACTATCTAATACTATTCTTCCACTACTCGGTACAGCCTCTTCTTCATCTTCAGTTTTTATAGTTGCTATCAAATCCTCTATCTATATATTTAAAAGTTCATATTAATTAAAATACTAAGGCAAATTAAAAATGATATATACTTTTGGCATTTTAAGTTTTTGCTGTTCAGCTAATTTGAGTCTTCTTGCTTTGGCCAAAGCAAGTTCTAATTCCATATCATTTTCATCTTCGTCGGGATCATTTTTGAACGATGTGAGTAAATTCGGTGTTACATCTATGAGAAGAAGGAATATTAAAGTGTTAACTGATTATCTTTATATGTAGTTAATAAACCTACCGGTATCATCTGTGACTAAAATATTGGATTTTCCATCAGTGGGTGTGTTCAAGTCACCCAATTTTTGTTTGGTTCGCATTTTTCCCTATAAAATATATTCTTTTAAGCACTTGTTTCTTGCTTATTATAATAATATATATTTGTACTCTAGTACCTTCTTTTTAGGTTTTTTGAATTTTGCTTTCATTTCATCTTCAGTGTAGTATTCAGATGCTATTCTTAATTCTGGTAAAACAAGAGATTCTACTCGTTTTGAAGATAATTTTTCTTTGATCTATAAAAATAAAACATCCCACACATTTTAATTTCTACTGTTAAAGTTCAACAGTAGAAAACTTTTTTTTTTTCTTTTCCCCACTTACCTCATTCAAGCAAATATACTAAATTAGTTCACTATAATATGGAAACTCTCCATTTTTTTATATTCATTCATAATTTATTCCCTCAAATGAATTGATATAAATATCTTACCATCATTTGTTTGAATTTTCGAGCTTCCAAACCATCTTCATCTCCCAAAACAAAGCCATCAGGTTTTTTGAGTCCCTTTATCTCTTCATCATATTTGCTCAGAATATTTTTATCTATTGGCATTCCATATCTATCAATATCATCAGCATGTTCATAAGGATTATAACCACTAATATCCTTTTTCTTATTTTCATTACTCTGTAAAAAAGTAACTTGTTAAAAATAAATTCTTGCTCAGTTGAATAAATGCTATTGGGAAATGATTATTCTTTACTTTGATATATCTTTCATTGTCCTTCATATTAACATTTACTAAAACATCTGCTTCTTCATTTAGTACTTCTTTGTCTTCCAATGTCAAAATAACATCTCTACCCTCAACAAATGCATCAGGATTATGTTGAACTTTTAATCCAAGTAAGGAATTAGAAGTATAAGCTGATCCACGAGATAATCTTTCATCTTCCGCTGCAATTTCAGCAATCCCAAACTCTTCATCTAATTCATCAAGTATGGCAGCCTATGAAAAAAGTTATTGTTAGCTTGGTCATTATTTCACACTTAAACAGAAGACAAAGGAACTCACGCGTTTGGCAGCTTCTTCTTTTTGTTTAATAATTTCTCGGTTTCTATTGACCCAACCAGCTGTATCTCCATCACTATCTTCATCTGATTCACCGAGAGCTTTCACAGAAAGAAGCCTGAAAGTAAATATAATGATTATATTAACAAATGAAGTAAATATAAAAACAAACTTTCAAATTGGATAGTATAAATACTTATGCTCGATATGACGTTTTTCCTTTTTCTCAGATATTTTCCTTCGTAACTTTTCTTCCAATTTTTTGGATGATATGTTGTCAGCTGGTTTGTGATAAAACTCACCAAGATCATCTTTAATTTTCCCATCACCTAAAAAATAAAGAATTTTCATTATTTCAGTTAACCCTTCCCCCTTGATTGATGATTGCGCTAGCATGAAAAGTAATTGGCGGGACCAAAGTTATTAATATAAGAAAACACACACAGATTCTTATTGTATTTTGATCAATCGCAAATTAATTAATATTGCAGTCTCAGAATTTGAGACATCTGCATTAGTGGCATCATTTTTTACCATATATGTTGAGAACACACAAAAATATTGCACTGAGTTTATCAAATTTAAGATGTATCTATATAAATTTACCTGATATTTCTTCTTCTACTTGCAAAGGTTTCAATCCAAGTTTGATACGGAGGCGATTAGTGTCTTCAATGGACAATGCTTCTGAATTTGGCTTTACCGTAGTTTCCTCAACCTCGGTGGTTTTTGAACGATGAGGTAAATGTGATTTTAAGTGGGAATCGACGGGCACTTCTTGAACTAAAATGTATATTTAAAATATAACAAAATCGTAATGTTATTATGCTTTTAGTTTAAGGGAAGAAAATATTGGTGAAATGATAACTCACCGTCGGGAGAAAGTGATTTTCGTTTGGGACTTCTCGAGTTGCTATCGGAATCTCTAGTTCTTTCTCTTCCGCGATCGCGTTTTTTATCTTTGCGTCTGTCTTTCTTATGCCTCCTGTCTCGGTCTCGTTCTTCGGAATCGGACTCACGGTCTCTCTCCTTGTGTTTTCTTTTACGGCTTTCCCTTTCTTTATCCCTATCTTTGTCTTTGTCCTTGTCCTTATCCTTATCTTTATCCTTCTTATGCTTCTTGGTAGAGGAACCCATCACGACTCTCGGCTGTCACTCGTCGATGTCAAACGTTAACGCTCACAGTATGGCTATTACTATTGTTTTGTAATGTATTCATTTTTACTAAATAAAACCTAATTTTTATACAAACTCAACCTTTTTATTCAACACACTGCATAGATATTAAAAACAATTTTCAGTCTCAGGCTAATACATATATTTTCAGGAAAATGTTGAGATCTTGTAGTTTTAACTCATGGTCATGAAAAGTAATCTTGGTAATGGTGCTGAAGCCTCAAGGTGCTAAAGTGGCTACAGTCTGCTGTCTGCAGTCTACAGTCGCTGCAGAATTCAAATAAATACATAGCTAATAAAAAAGCAGTGTTGCAGTGAACACAATGACGAGATTGACTTGAACAAGGAACACAAAACAGCTGCTCTCCTTACATTACAGACATCACAGTCAGCAAACTAGGAACAGTGCAATAGGGAGTGGCCAGTAGCGAGTAGCGAGTGGCGAGTGGCGAGTGGCGAGTGGCGAGTTAGAGGTCTGTCAGGTGTGCAGTCTGAAAGGGCGGAGCACCAGGCCAAGGAGCACTAGGGGCACTAAGGAGCACCACGGAGCGCCACGCCACGAGACAGGCTGGCCGACGGTGAGAGGGCGGCCGGGGCTGGCGACGGAGAGGGCACACTCGGCCGGCGGGAGCCCCCCAGGAAGAGGTGCCGCAGAGGTGAAGGGCCCCGGCGCGACAGAGCCTCTGCCTCTGCCTCTGCCTCCGCCTCCAGCTCCGCCTCTTCTTCTGCCACGTCAGCTTGCTCGGCGGCCTCCAGTCCCGCGCCTGCTTCATCTTCGTCCAGCATGCACCGCCCCACGGCAGCCAACGGTCTCCCTCCCGAGAGTACTCCGCCCTTGCCGCCGCCCCCGTCTCAATCTGACCAGAATGGCCACCGAGTGAATGGTGATGGTCAACAGAGACCCGAAGCTTCGACTCCGCGACTAGATCAAACGAATCAGGAGATTGTCCGTCTCATTGGACAGCATCTCAAGTCTGTCGGTCTCGAGTAAGACTATATTCATATTTACTACTTATCATTTTGTTTTATTCTAATTATTAATCTAACTTTTCCCTTCGACGACCAATCTCTTAATAAATTTCCTAATACAGGACAGTGGCAGTGTATAATTCAACCTATGAAGTAATATCTGTTATCTATTGACATTGCTGTACAGTAAAAATAAACTCCATGTGAACCTACTTGATCCTTTAAAACTTTTATTCTTTTGCTTTGAATTCTCTTGAGTGTATTAAATTTTGCATATAATTGTTTTCAGAAAAAGTGCTGCACTTCTGATGGAAGAATCCGGTTGCCATTTGGAACACCCTGCCGCAGCAACATTCAGACAGCACGTTCTGCAGGGCGACTGGACCAAAGCCGACCATGACTTGCAACAGTTACACGATTTACTGGATCCTGATGTAGATTGCAGTAGCCTTGTCGTCAGTTTGAATTCA
Organism: Agraylea sexmaculata; assembly: GCA_022606485.1. Taxonomy (NCBI): domain Eukaryota; kingdom Metazoa; phylum Arthropoda; class Insecta; order Trichoptera; family Hydroptilidae; genus Agraylea; species Agraylea sexmaculata. Next base: position 179,603 of record JAGTTH010004050.1, on the reverse strand, counting down.
TTATTACTTTCATATTTGCTAATTTTTAATATTTTCATTCGGTACCTACTCACTTTGCAAATTTTATATTTTAACGATATTACTGTAAACTTAAACTGTTTGAACAGATTCAAACAAAAAGTGATCGACAATTACAGGAGATGAAATTCTTACTGTTGGAACAAAAATATCTGGAATACTTGGAAGCCGGTCGAGTGTTGGATGCTCTACATGTTTTGCGAAATGAGTTGACTCCTTTACAACACCACACGCCTCGAGTTCATCAGCTCTCTTCTTATATGATGTGTTCCGATAATACTGATCTCTACAATCGCACTAAATGGTATAAATCAATACAAATTATATGATGATTTTTATAAATATTGCATATTTTCTCAATATTATATTTAAATAAGGACGGGTGCAGGCGCTGTGTCTAGAGGAAAAGTTTTGGAAAAAATTCAAGGCCACCTTCCAGCCCGAGTGATGTTGCCTCCGGCTCGTCTTGTGGCACTACTCGGCCAAGCTTTAGCATTGCAAACTCAACGTTGTCTTTATCATACAAGTGCAACACCTCCATCGACTCCTCTATACACGTCACTTCTACAAGACCATTGTTGTTCTAGAGATCAGTTTCCAGCTCACTCAGTTCAGGTCAGCTTACATCCTACATTAAATATGTACATTCATGAAAAATAATACAATATAAACATAATATATTTTTTTTTATTGAACTTTAGACATTAACTGATCATTGTGATGAAGTGTGGTTCTGCAAATTTTCTCCCAATGGCTTAAAACTGGCTACTGGTTCAAAGGATACCACTGTTATGATTTGGGATGTAGATCCTGAGACTTTACGTCTTTCACTTAGGTAGCTTACAATTTCATTTTATTTTTTATTTTGAATAATATATTTTTATTTTTTGTGTCTTTGTATAGGAAAACTCTCGAAGGACATTCTTTTGGTGTTTCGTATCTGGCTTGGAGTCCAAACTCAAACTATTTGATTGTAGCTGGACCTGAAGATTGTCATGAATTATGGATTTGGAATATGGAGGTACGAAATAAACTTTTTTTTCTTATTTACTGAAAGTGTTGCATTATTAATTATTTTTCAGACTGATGAATTGGTTGTTAGAGTGACACATTCACCTGATGATAGTCTAACAGCTGTTGCTTGGCACAAATGTGGTACTAAATTCGTGACTGGAGGAATGAGGGGACAGTTTTATCAATGTAAATTAGAGGTAAATCATTCTTATTTCTATCATATCTAAAAAATATAAATTCACCTTTAAGAAAATTATGATTCACATATTTGAATTAGCATAAAATAAATATTATCAGGCCAAAATATGTACATATATAATTTTTGCATTTGATATGAAAGAAAAATTCTTAGTATAATTATAAGAAGAGATTAAAAGATTTACTCATAAAAGAAGGTAGATATAGTTCATTTTACTGGAGCTCTTAACACTGTCCAGCAAATAATCAGTTCCTCTTCTTTGCAAAAATTAAAGCCGGAGAAATTATCTTGATAGTAATTGAATTATGCCTTTATTTAAATTGTTTTCTATGGTGTCTTTTTTTTTAATAATATATTTTTCCAGGGTACAATATTATGCAGTTGGGAAGGTGTCCGTGTGAATGCTCTGGCTTGTTTACCCGATGGCCGCACTGTATTGGCTGCTGATACGCATCATCGTATAAGATCATATGACTTTGAGGAGCTGACTAATTCAAATCTGTGAGTTATATATAAATAATAAGTTTTGAGTTTTTCATCTATTTAAAATTTCCAATTTCAGCATACAAGAGGATCAGCCAGTCATGGCTTTCACTTTAAACCCCGCCGGCACATTAGCCCTCCTTAATGTTGCTACACAAGGTGTTCATTTGTGGGACATTGGCTCGAGAGCTTTAGTGCGTAGATATCGAGGTCTATCTCAAGGACATTTCACTATTCACAGCTGTTTCGGTGGTGCTAATCATGATTTTATAGCAAGTGGCAGTGAGGATAACAAGGTTGTGTCAAAATAATTTTCAATTTATCAATTGTAGTCAAAATTACATCCAAATCTTAAGTTTTATCAAAAATAGACATTTTTGCCGCCTTGTGGCATATAGAGTTCGATCCACGGCGCCGGTAAAAACGGTGTCCACTGGTGTCACTCGGTAGATAACAAACTAGCTCAGATATATATAGCGAGATAGGACTCATTGCTGTGGGGTGGCCTGAGAAACCACCTTTACTATATACTCCCGTAAAAGCCACGGTGGCCTGGTCAACCCCTTACAAGAGAATCCCGCCAATAGGGAAGGCATAAATAATTTTTCTTTCCATACATATTATATTGATCAATTAATAAAAAATACAATGTGTGTCACACTGATAATTTTTGACTTAATGGTGTCTTTCGTGAGCTATTTATGAACTCTGATGCTTAATCCTATACAATAATAATTAATATAATCAAATATACTTACATTGTTTTAAAAACATTCTTTAGGTATACATTTGGCATATTAGGGGAGAGGAGCCGATTGCTACTCTGACTGGACATAGTCGCACCGTTAATTGTGTAAGCTGGAATCCTGTATTCCACGGACTCTTAGCCAGCGTGTCTGATGATTGCACCGTCCGCATCTGGGGAGCAGCTACCAACTCGAATCAAAATAATGGCAATATTGATCTATAAACAAACAAACCATCGATGAGATGATGTGAGTGTGTTCATGCCAAAGCAAAAAAGAACTTATTTGTGCCTTTTGAAATCGACATGGTTGTATCATTCACACTGTAACGTGTTGACAAAAGTGTAATAATATATAGTGATATTAAAACATTTTGTCATTCTCTATGACTCAACACCGCACATAAACTGTTCCATTAATTATGATTTTTACAAATATCAAGACTGTTGAACATACAAATGAAGAATGAAAACAAATGCATGAATGAAGTTGAATACAAATTGAAAATGTTATTAACCCATAACACATTTAAACAGATTATTTTTTTAATCATTGTATACCAAAGGCGATGAGAAACTGGTTTATATTATTTTAAAAGTTGTGCTAACATATGAATTATGATTGGGATTGATTGAATGGAAAACTATATTATAAAGTAAATTACATAATACATATAAATATCTCGGTATAATTAAGAGATCTAATACTTTTACATATATGATAATTATCAATGTATTTGAATAAATGTGTGACATTAACATTACTTTAAAAACAGTTTTTTGTGTGCAATTATATTAGTTATATATATAATGGACATGTAAAAATCTTCACTCTGCTAACATCATGTGTATTAATATATGTATAGTTATATATCGAAAATATAATTGGATAGTTTGTTTATAAATTTAATTTAACATGTTTCACCCCATACATACATACATATCAATTGTGTGATCTCAGTGGGTTTACATTTTTCGATGTTTATAACAAATTATATTTTCACTTCATATTTAATTTGGGAGTGGAAAGAAGTACAAGTTTTTTTTTTAGAATAGTGTGGAATGGTTCACAATAATATTAACACATACATATTTAAGTTTGATAATAATGTGGTAACAGTATGTTTATTATTATGATAACATAAAGTTATTAACATCGATGGAAAATATTAATACACGTTTGTTTGATGTTGATAGAGGATTTTAAATGTAATCATAATGTGAGAATGTTTCTTTGTGAGGAGAATCAATGTTATTATAATAATATGTGTATATTAAATATATGTTTTAAAAGCCATTTATATTACTATACATACATATTATATTTATGACAGTAGTATTTAATTCCGAGATTATACTCGAGTTGGTCTATTGTGTTAATTTGATAATGGTCACGACACGATGGCCATTACCGAGAGATATTCGATGAATAAATCATGTCGGTCACGAATACTATAATTTTTTTCAGCTTTCACCGTGTTCATTATTGTGGCTGATCCATTTTGTCACCATTTTATCATGTAATTGTGAGATTATCAAATAGATATTGTAAAATGTAACTGAAGTGTTAGTTTTTATGGATTATTGTGTAATTTAAATATGATTAGTATATCTATACATTTGAAACATCAATTAACTTGTGTTTTTGAATTGAAAATTAAAGTGATTTGTGATATGTACACACATATTCTTATTTAAACTGTAATAATATACATATGTCTGTACTTTTATTTTTGTCTTTTATTAAACTGTCACAAAATTTCTCTACAGATTCACTATACAATTCATTATGTGGAGTTAAAACTTAGCATTAGGCTAAATTAAACTACATTATAATAATGAGGTAGTTAAGTAAGGTTAGCCTAATATAGTTTTCAGTTCGTAATAAGGCTTTATTAATTATTGAAAATTAATTTGTCCTAATATGGTTTCAGCTTGTTTCCGTTAAATGGCAGTCAAATAATTTTTGATAGATTTAAATATATAGGTTGCTCATAATGAACATATGCCTATTCAAATAAAACATCTACAACTGTCCATCTTGCTATATTTTTAGCTACAATCAACAAATGAATAAATAATATCGGTTTTGTTTTGTATTGTTATTATAACATATATATAAGAATATTATATTCTACTTTAAATATGATAGTAGATATGCATTAAAAATTATGACTATTTACTTTGAAGATAAAAAAAGAAATAAAATATTTTCCAATGAAACTTTTTTCCACTAGACATGGCAACATTGATGTTTTGACAGACGTCAGACTTGTGAATCTTGTTACATTTGAAGATAATATACAAATATGTCTCGACGAGGCACAGTTATACAGTTGTACAAAAATGTATGTATTTCTTCACATTATAATCCTTTCTCCTTACTTAATATTTCACATTGACGATATTCGTATTCGCGTGGCGAATTCTTTTACTAGTTGGACTCATAATAGTAGTAGTAAGGAGTCCAATAAATAAATTTTAATCCACCTTGACTCATTTGAGAATAGATGATCAGCAATAGATTTTCATGTTGTTTATAATTAAATAATTTCATTATCCACTACAAAAATGTATTTATCATCTATTCAATATTTATTATCTGAATGTTATATAAATAGAGCAACACTTCCTACAAAGCATAAGTGTACTAAAATGTCACAATTTCTAGAAATTAGGCCCTATAAGGAGTAAACTCAATATTATTTTCTATAAGAAACATGTAATTGTAAAATAAACTTATGAAGATATTCATATATTTTGCCTTCAATTTTCAAACAAGGTCATCCAGTATAATGCTTAAAACATGTCTTTAACGTTCATACTTTGTATTGAAAAAGCCTCATATAGTGAAAATATTTATTTTCATTAAAAAAGAGGCCATACACAATATTTATTTCAATTTGATTTATGTCTGCCCTGAAAGAATTTCTGATCAACTATGTATTTTCATTTTCAGCTCTTGAATCTTGGCAAGGATTGGCCTCAAGGTTTTGATTTATTCCGATCACGTCTTCACAAAGCATTTCTCAAGAACAAAGATGTCCAGGATCCGGATAAAATAGATTCTTTGATCAAACACGGAGACTTTGTAGCCAAAGAAATAGAAACTTTATATATGTTGAAAAAATATAGGACAATGAAAAATAGATATTATAAATAATGAGATTATGTGAAGGAATGTGATAGTAAAATACTTTGTGAATTGTATATATATTTTTATATGGAATTATATTGTAGACATTTTTTATAATACGACACATGTCAGTATAATAATTTAATTCAATAAAGGAGCACGTCATAAAATAATGGTTCTAAATAATTTACTTAAAAATCAAAACTAATATGACAGATCATTTCAACAGGATAGAATGATATGATTCCATTACATATAACATCATGTATCTACTGTCAACAAGAGCAATACTTTATCAATATATATATATATATATATATATATATATATATATATATATAATAATATTTGATACAGTGCTCTTTTGTAACAACCGCAAACAACTATTTAACCTTCATTCGAATCTCTTGCATATCAGATGCTTTTTATGGAAATTAAGTAGTGATGAGATTTAATCAACAATTAAAGCGGAACGCATCCAATCCAACCATCACAAAAAAGCACTGTATATACCAAGATGGATGTATATAACATTTAACAATGAATATTATTTGTTATTGTGTTTTTCTTTATAAATGAGGAGAATTTCACGAAAAAAGCTAGTCACCAACGGACAAATAAACATTCAGGCTTCACACACAATTCTCATAAATATTTTTACATATTGAAACTTACTTATCGAACACCAGTGCTCTACACAGTAAGCCGATTTCTAAAATTAATTTATAAATATGCATAATCTCAATTTTAAATATACATTCCATATGTCATTCTACAAGTTGTAGATTATAAGGTGTCGTATTTCATGCTTAGTCAAACATTCAACAATCTAAACATTCATTTAACAATACCTTACCCCAAATATGCTATATTTATTGAACAGATGGGAAAGCATTTCAATATTAATTTTTTCCAATATAAAAAAAAAATTAATAATTATTTACTATAAAAATAACGATACATATATAATTTTTTTTGATAATTTCAACATATTAGGATCAGAATGTATTATAAAATCCCTATATCAGTTATTTTAATACTATTCGTGCAAAAATGTATTTTGAAGATTTGATAAACCAAAATAAATCAAGTCAATCATATTGAAATTTATAATACTATTTTACATAGGATTGTGAAAAATAAAGTTTGATTAATACATATAATATAAATTTAACTATTTACTATAATACAATATAGCCCAGCAACCAAAATTTAATGTTGAAAACTATCAACTATTTGTTCCTCTTACAAGTTACAGTCAATATTTATACATATATATTGTGAATTAAAAAGACTGATTAATAAAGTTTATGTATTCGCAATATTTATTAGCCACAAAATTTGAGGAAACATTTTAATACTGGGCTTATAACATTTTAACAATTCATAACATACATATATTTATTATTACTATTATTATTAGAGTGATAATATGTTATGGCATATTTCATATTTATTATAATAAATATACAAGTGTGTCTATATTGTCTTGCTTCTATTCAGGATCTCAAATCCTGAAGTGTGCGAATGAATTAATGATGTTTTGAATAAACATGTACATACAATGTTAATAGTTGACATATTTTCACAATAATCGTGAAAAAGTTACAAAGTGCACTGTAAAGTCAACAAAACAATATCGGTAAATGGGAAAAACTAGGTTTCTCTATGAGTCCAATGTGTTTTTTTTATTATTTTTTACACAACAAGAATATTTTCGAAAACAGATCATTCATATTATTAATATGAGATTTTCGTGGTTAATATACAGATGTATCAATTTCAACCTTAAAATTAATTTACCAGTTATTTCTGTTAATATCTGTTAATAATGTGTTCAAAATCCTAGTCTACACAAAATATCAGTTAAAAAATCGATCTTTTATTTAAAAAATACATTAAATAAACGAAATAGGGTTTCTCATAAATATATTTGGTGAGTAACAATATATATTTATATACAAAGCATAGCCGATTATTTGAGTTTGCATTGAAAATATTTTTTTTGTTATAGTTATGCACATTATTATGTTTCACCACGAGGACAAAGCAAACAAAAGTAATACTAAGAGTTATTTACAAAATAACACTTCTTTTTATATTAGATAACCAAACCTCATGGAAGTTGAAATAAACAGCTTGTAAATATACATTTACAGATAGCCTTTGAACAATAGTTGAGAGGATAAGTATTCTTCTTGCCTGGAAATACACATAAAATACAATATAATATTTTATAAATAAATTCACGTAGTTTGGATATGTATATTTTAGTGATGTAACGAATGTCCTTTTTTTGATCAAAATTAGTGCCAATTGTCAACTTATTTATTAAATTGACTAATATTAATTGTTATTTTTGTTTGTTTTATTTTATATTAATTTTTTTTTTATATTAAAATGTATAGTTTTTTGTAGAAGAATATGCTTTTTGTTAGATCATTTGTTATATTTTTTGTATTATTCAAGATGATGATTATTTAAAGATTAAAAAGTTATGTAAAGACTAACGTCTGTATTCAATATAATGGTATAATGAGAGTGTGCGTGCGGTGCGTATGTATGTGCACCAATAGTCTATTCGTACACATATGACTCACTAGCACACACTTATTAAACTAATATATTTAATACTGCCGTGATAAACGTTTTAAAGACGATTTTTTAATTTTGTCAAAGAAGATGATTAATTGATTTATTTCTTTATTAATTTAATTGTTATTTTATTGAAAGTGAATAAAATAAATAAATAATGCAAAATTTTAAAGTCCATACTATTTTTTTATATATGATTCGAGGAGCTTTTTTAGAGGGTTTTTACAAATTTGTTTTTTTAGACACAACAACGTGTTAATTAACTGTCTGTCGGTGATCTAAACTATTACTAGTTACACAAATCACCGACTTAATAATCAGTATTTACCTTACAATCCATGAAATCAGAGTAAACCTGGATCAAGACAATCGATTGAGATTTTATTAATATTATTCCCGTTCTCCCAGTTGTAACAACCGAATCAAATATTAAATTAAAAACATAAGAATTGAATGGATTTTGATTTTAAGAATATTCTTTAAATTGTTTTTTTTTCTCATATTTATATTCGCAAAACATCCGCAAAGACTTTGTCAATGCGAATGCGAATATTCGTTACATCACTAGTAAATGTATTGTATTTAATTGCGTTCTTACATATATGATGATAAGATGGCAAGGTAATAATTTAATCCTTCTTTTCATCTTCAGGATCCTTCAGCATGTGCCATTGTGCGATTGGTCTTCTTGGTGATGCCAACATGTCAGACCAATGACGAAGTTCAGTTCCAGATGCACTGTATCCAAGAACTACTTTACCAATAGGTTCGGATGTACCAATTCGATCATAATCCACGACTGTCACTACCAAGTTCACCTTCTGCACATTTCAAGTCAAATCATAATATTTTGATTGATAAACTATCTAATATGAACATTCAAAACAAAACAAGACATAAAACCATGCAAAATAATAACGAAGCATCTATTATAACTACAAGACAAACTACATATACTCAATGCATACACTGAAATAAATACTTGTTAGAAAGTCTAGTAGAGTTAAATTATTTGTAAAAGTACCAAGTAGACAATGCAGTTACGAGTAGAGATAGAAGCACCACAGTGCTGAGAGCTTTTTGGGGAGACACTTATACATAATAAATATGTACATATGGAAATGATGGAAAGAAGGTTGAGAGTTCATTTAGAAGATTAGTTGTGACTGACATAATTTCCTTTCACCTATCAACAAACACCAATGAACTTTCTTTTCACTGAACATAAAGTACAGATCAGAAATCTACAATTTACTGATTTCACAACAATCAATCACACAGGATAGCACATCAAATAATCGTTTCGAGAAGATCATAGACATTCAAATGCATTTACAACATTGATTTTGAAAGATTACACCAAGGCCAAAGGCTATCCAATACACCATATAACAAGCTGCTCAGCCCGGTGGGCTCACATTTAAATATCTCAGCCCGTACCTGTATTTGTTCAAATGGCACTTCAAATGTAAAAGACTCGTTGTAATACGGATTCAATGTGCATTTTTTGATACTAGTCTTCTTTTTCTTCAGTCGCTTTCCATTCTGCATCAAAGCTATCTTCACATACGGATCTATGGACAGCAATCAAAAGATCATTATCAAATGTAACAAAGAAAAATTCTCGGCTTAATTATTTTATACCTGAAAGACCGCCGACATCCATTTTCTTCAGATTTTTGGCTTCAAGAATCACAACAGTAAGTTTACCAGCTGTTGGAACATATCTCAAAGAGAAGCAAATATCTCCAAGCTTATTATCCTGTAACGTCAACGAATATGTTAACACCGATTCTACTTTTGGGTGCGCGAAATATTTTTACTATAATAAATTATTGTATTGTGTAATTTATTTAAAACAAAATCTTTACACTATAAACTAAGTATGCTCTGTATTTTAATTATAAATATTCGAATTATAAATCTAATTGTGTTTCTTTGTGTTTTAGGACAGCATAACTGAGAGATTTTTCACATGTATTTTCAATACATAGTTATTTATACTTTTTTGAGTTTTGAGGACGCATACTTATAAAAAATATAATGTGAATAGTTTGAGGAATTGTTATCGATAAATGGATTATCTAAGGGAGAATCAAGTCATCAAACAATAGAAATAGAAAGAGATTCAGAGCAGACAGTGGGATGAGGGTCGCACAGTTTCAAGGCAGGTTACATACAATGACATATATATTTATATATAAATATATATATAGTGAAAATACATTTTCATATTGTATATATATATAAATAGGTATAGAAAACATTTCAAGGATGACACAGGACTTTACAACACATCGTAAACTGTTGAGTTTGTAATAGAAATAAATAGCATCTGGTGATTACCTAGAAGCGAATATCCTTTGGTGACAATACAAAGTAATAATATGTTCTGGCCACTCAATTAATATTATGAATGTGATGCTATACTTTGTTTAATGTATGATAAATCAAATTATATGCGACCTCAGAACATACTATTACGAGTACACCACTGTGAGGTAAATAAACATAACAGTTTATCAACAAAACTTTTTTGGAATATCATAATAATTGCAATTTCTAATTTACGCACATTTTGACAACCACATGTAACCACAAAAAACATAAAATAAATAACATCCAATCATAAACAAAAAAAAACAAATACCTATATACGAGTATAATATTATATTCAAAACAAACTTTTATTAACTCGGTCTCAAAAGCATCAATGTTAGATATTATTTGACTATGAGTTGACAGTGAAAGATTCATCAAATTGTTGTACATATAACAAAGTTTACTATTTACGGACACCCAGGTCAAATCAGCCTTTGATTATATCGATCTAGTCTCACTCTAATGTAATAATAGTAAGCTATTTTTTTTGTCTAAATAGTGAAAGAGGTATGATGATTTGAAATGATTTGTCAGATCTCTGTCAAAGATGCTCGGCTTGCACAAGACGATTTATCGCTGATGAAAATATATGATGATTGGGATAAATTATTATAACTACATGAGCATGATATTCATGTTCTTTGTGATATGCTAAGAATTGCTCGCTAAGACGACAAAACAAAACAAAAATAATAATGTGAAGTACGAAATACGGTTTTCCAATGTTTAATTTATAAGAGCCCGGCTCATTTCAGTGTCTAATTAAACATCACAGCAATTAATTAATTATAATTTTACCACTTTATACACATTGCATTACGAGAACACATTATAATATTATGTATACACACAAATACATTCACACATACGCACAATCGCAAATACATAGATCATATATATATGTATATGCGTGATATTATTGATATAATATCATTAAAAAAAGCAGTGCTTTTGCTGCTTTAAACAATACATTCCTAATTACTAATGTCTTCTAAAACCATACAAATACACCTACCTGTTTAAATTAACGACCCAATATTGATCTTCTAAACAGAACAATTGAAATATTGAATCGTTGTTTAACAAATAATTATAAATACAAAACACAAATCAAACGAGGAGAACATTCAATGATTGTTCACCTCGTTTGAAACAACTAAATATGTGCGTGGTGCAATTATTGAGGTTTTAATCAAAAAATACTAAATGAATATAAAAGTTTATTTTATCATAAATTGTACCACGATTGTGTGACGATGCATCTCGAAGGTTGTGTTATGTAATAGTTATTTCATCTTTACTTCGAGTTGCATGGTCAATGAAGAAGAGAATTTGATACATTTTCAGGTGATTAATGTATCAAATTAGCTTTTTTATCAAATAAATACATACAAATATATTATCGTGCAACACCAACCGGATCACATGCTGCAGCCCCACAATATACAGCTCATAGATAATGGCGAGACAACATAAAAAACAAACAACATCTGCACAGTCTGGTAGGATAAATATGAGAAGAGACAGAGAAACTCGATAGAAGGGTTCCAACAGAACTGAACACAATATATTAATAATAAACCAATAAGAACACAAATAAATGGTGGAGTGTTAAATCATAAGAACATTGAAAACAATCATGGAATAAAACGGGTGTGTATAAATATATTTATTTTTTGTATCTTGTGGTGATCTCTCAGAATTGATTTATATATTACATGTTGAGAAACACAAGTCTATGTGAAAAAAAATGATCAAATTTATTATGTCAGTCCCGGCTGTTTGAATGCAAAATTATTACTGGAAAATTATTGTGATATTACGATAAAAATATCGGCTGTCCATACTGGTTGTTATTATGAGCTATATGTGATTGATTATGAATAAATAGTCGCGTCACATTTATTGGCGATCATTTTGAGATTACCAGTAAATGTGAACGCGACTGTTTTTTTTTAATTTGTAAAATGTAGTCATGTCCGTTTTTTGTTGCTCAGAGTAGAAATACTTACGTGAAATTTCGTTTCGATTGTATTTGAAGCGTCATGCAAATTGTCGAGGACACAACCAAACAGCCACAAGCAGAGCAGAGAAAATATGAGGGAAAAGAGAAAAAAAAACAATTCGAGTAAATACAATAATATCTCAACAGTGTCGCAATGTTAAATCAGAACAATTCAAATAATGATAAATAGTAGTATAGAGATAAAGTCTTAAATGATCAAATAAATCAAATTCATACATACAACAACACACCGATTGTTCACCACCACTGTACATTTATCCAACTCGTTTGTGAATTTAATAATGAAAAAAAAGCATTTCAAACAGTGGTGGATTGCCAATTGGGAATCGTTGTTTCTATTTTATTAGTACACCGATTCAGTTGATTGATTATTATGTTTAAAATGTATTTGAATGTTTCATTATTGAGAGTGACAACTGAATCGGAGCACTTTATTATTATTAATATATCGAACAAATTTGAAAGAGAAAATGATAAATGTTAAATATTGATTATTTCCTTTCTCGCATGGTTATTAATAAATGAAAATTGTATAATACACACAATCAATGTTTTCGGTTGTTACTGCCACTGAATATGTACTGTTGTTTGTTTAAAATAAATGTGATTAATATGTGTCAGCTTACGAAAGAATATAAGAAAAAGATTAAATTGTGAAATAGTAGTTCGACGTCAGCTTACCCATGAACAAGCGAGCCGGCGTCCTCTGAAATACCATAACTAACCTAAAATAGTGTCGTTGTATTTATACGACAATACAATTGATTAAATTAATAGATACACAATGTTCAAACAACTCGTGGTCGAGAGGAGAAGAGTCTTATTCTCCCATTTTCCACTGGTCGCTGAAACAGCCATACACACGAGCTTTACAAAAGTATACGAATAAAATAATAAATATATGTGTGTGTATAATATATTCGATATGCTTCTCTTTAATACCTTGTGTATTCATGTGTACGCGTTCCTATATCAAAATAATTAACTGAAATATAACAAAATCTCATATTCAAATAAGAAAAGATGTGAATGAATGACTGATAGACTGATTCGTGTTTGATACGGTGTGCTTGGGTGTAAATTCATTCAGAATGATCCGAACTGGGTGCAGTTGACTTCACTCAATTAATAATAAAATTATAATAGTGTGAGATTTTCCGTAGCGCAAGGTCAAAATGTGTTTTAAGTACACCCGAAAATACGCGTTATTTATTGACTGTGTGTCTTGTTAATACCCTGATTATTTAATCTCCGCCCTATTTTACCTGTCCTCCTTCGCCTTCTACACTCTGCAGTTCACGCCATTCCTCAATAGTTTGTGCCAGGTCGACTTGGCACAGAGGAACCTTCACTTCACCGATCTGGTCATGTTTAGAGAAGCGATCGAAGTCAAAGATGGCGAACACGAGGGTCTTGTTCATGGCATCGGCGTACGGTACATTCTGTGATAAATATCATTCAATTGGATTTAAAAATGTTCTGCTTTCCAAAACGTTTGCTTTATAAAACATACCTTGAAGACAAAGGTTTCGTTGAAGGCGGGATTCAAAGTTTTACGGTGCACTTTAGTTTCGAACTTCTTTTTCTTGTCAGGCAAAAGATAGACTTTGACATACGGATCAGAAGTACCGCCCATATCCAAGCCGGTAGATCTTCAGCTTGAATCACAGTCACTGAAAGACTGTTCGAGTTGAAATCATATTCCAGCTGAAATACACATTGAAATACACATTGAAATAATTATCAATTATTTATTAAACACTTTTATCAAATTCCTTACTTTGTATTGAAGTTTTCCAAGCTTCACTTCGCTGACTTTACTCTCTCCCTCGTCAGGTTCTTCAGCATTTTCGGTAAGTTCCTCCATGTCCGGCTGCACCTGTGTGCGTGACTTGTCAATGATCAATCGCGGATCTTTTAAGGCTAACATGCCAAAAGAAAATACTTAAAAACTACTAGAAACAAAATTGACTGATGCATTCTCACTTCTACGAAAACTCTACAACATATGGTTATGAAATAAAATAACAGCGAGGGGCTACAATTTCTCAGTAACCACACAGAAACGTAAGAATCGATACTTATTCATGAGATGTCGAAGTGAAATCTAAAAATTCAATGTATTCCATGATGAAGATATATAAAATGTAGTAGCGAAGCGACTTACGCTTATTTTCCTTCCGTTTGTTGAATAAATATTAAAAAGACTCAGCTTTCGAAAGCGAAGAGATATGAACGTGTGTATGAGATAAATATCGGAATCGATTTAAGTAGTAACGATATATTTGCATGCAAAAATGTGGGTAAAGAAATTATTGGCAGTTTGAATTTATTCAAATGCGTGCGTTTATTATCAAAGGGACTATCTATACTCACTTATTTAAAAATACATTTTTTTAATCGAGTGTTCGTTAATCGGAAGGAGTCAGGCACTCGTCATTTTGTTTCTGCGAAACATTTATATGAGGAATCGCACTCGTATTAGCGTACCTTTTCTTTATAAGCTGATCCGAGGAGTTGGACCGACTTGAGGTCCACACCCTTCATCCCTTTCTTGCCATCCTTGGATCTTCGTTTACGGAAGAATCTCCGAATGCAACAGAAGCAAAAGCCGAACACCACCAGGCAGACACCTACAAGTATAATATATAATTAGAAATACCCTATGATTATTGTAATAATTGATAGCATTACCAATGATGATAGCAACTAGTCCCCACATGGGTATCCCCATGCCGACTGCTATTTTATTAGCAATTTCCACAGCCTGCTCTCCCATTTTGTCAGCTTCGGACTTGGTCGGTGCTATTGTAGTTTCGTTCATGGCCAACTCTGGAACTGATCGAGTCAAATCAACAATAACGCACTTTTATTATAATAACCAAATAATTACCCATCGACGACGGGGTTGTTTTCTTTAAGCTATGATCGTGAAGTTTGAAATGTTTGAGTGGAAGATTGGTGGTGGTTTCCACAGATTCTGGTCCAAGTGTTTCTTCATCTTCTTCTCCAGCATCTCGCCGCATTCTCCAATGAGGCACCTTTGGCGCCATTTTCTAATAAACAATTTTATAATATTAATACAAACACGAGTACATGTTTTACCGACAATCACCGAAATTAGATTAAAACCGCTTTGCACTTTCAAAACCTGCGTGATTAAATAATCAACAAGGTTAATATTTTATATCACCAAATTCCGACTACACATTTGTGAATAAAAAATGAAAAAAAAATGTTGATATTTATATAAATGCAATAAAAAATGCGCTTATATTTCGCATTGAATATTATTATTTTTATTTTACAGGCATAAAAAACTTAATAGAAGCAATGCATTGTTTTACTAACCGGATAGAATTTGATTTTAGTATGATTTCTTAATTGATTTGAAGATATTTTTAAATTAAAATAAAACAAGTGAATGTGCTTAATGTGTTGTGAAAAATTAAAATTTTTAATATGCAGATATTTTATAATCAATGAAATAGTTTGTAATGTTTTTTTTTTACCAGAGAACCTACATCTCTAATGAAGCATTTTTGATAGGGTTTTTTTTAAACACAACAACGTGTTAATTTTCTGTAGGTGATCTTAAATATTACTAATTATACAGGTCACCGACAGAGCGGCTCTGTCCGACTTAATAATCGCCTCAGTATTTACCTTACAATCAAGGAAATCTGAGTAAACCTGGATCATGACGATCGATCGAGATTTTATTAATATTATTCCCGATCTTCCAGTCGTAATAACCGATAAAATCAATTTAAAATAAATTTACTCGAGTGGGATTTGAACCCATGAGCATAGTATTTATAGTCACGCGTCTTATCCCTTGAGCTATTAGTTTGATGGGAGATGTTTTTTAAATTATATTTGTTATTAAAGTGTAGTAATTGTAAATGTTGAGTGGTCAGGTATATCGATAAGTATTGATGTAATGGATGATGAGGGTGATGGATTAAATCTGACCTGATGAGTAGTTGGCTTCCGCCTCTGAAAGGGATGCTAAACTAGCAATGGCAGATCCTAGAAGGCTTCTCTCAGTTATTGACGCGGAGAGATGGACGCCATTCCCGTAGTTCTTAAGGTTGTGATGGCGGAGGCTTTGGCTGTGTCCCGCAGTTCCACAGCCTGTCTCAATGCGCGCGCATATTTTCCAATCGATATGGACTATTTCACATCTGCGCATGCGTCACACCAGCCTTACATTCAAGCCTTCCCACTACCCAAACCACCCAACTCTGACCTACTCCAAAATACTTATATTATATTATTAAAAATATAATTATTTAAAAATATATCATCTAAATCTATTTATCAATATTTTGGTATTCTTAATATTTACAATTTAAATAATCGTTTAAATAACAGTGCATTTTTATTGATATTTTAAAATTGCATCTTCGTATAATTTTTTTTTTACCTGATTCAAGCAAGAAGTATGGAAAAGACGTCATCGGGAATGACGTAAATGGCGGCGCAGAAGTAAGACTTGCGCTTAAGTTATACTATACGCACCAAAATTTATTATCTAATACTCCTGGCTACAAATACTGTGATCATGGGTTCAAATCCCGCTCAACTAAAAGAAAGATTTAATCATTTATTACCACTGGGAGATCGGGAATAATATTTATAAAATTCCTACCGATCGTGTTGATCCTGGTTTACTCTGATTTCCTGGATTGTAAGGTAAATACTGCGGCGATTATTAAGTCTGGGACCTGTTTAACTAGTAATAGTTACGACCATCGACAGTCAATGAATGAATTCATTGTTTTGTCTTAAAAACCTCGGGGTATATATAAAATAAATTTAAAAAAAAACACTAAAAAAAAATAAAATATTTGATCGGTTATTACGACTGGGTGATCGGGAATAATATTAATAAAATCCAAATCGATTGTTTTGATCCAGGTTTACACTGCTTTTCTGGATTGTCAGGTAAATAATGAGGCGATTATTAAGTCTGTCAGTGACCTGTGTAACTAGTAATAGTTAAGATCAGCGTCAAATAATGAATCAATACATTATTTTGTCTAAAAAACCTCGGGGTGTATATAAAATAAATATTTAAAAAAACTATCGAAATGAAGTTATTTTTAAAAATAATATGAATTGGTGATTTGATAAGCGATTTCAAGTGGACATTAGGTTAAAATCTTTTTCATTTCAAGTTCACTGCTTTTAGTTTAAAACTCACCCATTCAACCAAAACTTTTAGAAATCAATTAATTTGTTCATATTCCTAAAAGCTTAAATTTATTATTTATAGAAAACATATTGTAGGTATATAATTTGACGTGGGTATTCTTGTTTATTAGGTTTCATTTCAAATGCGATAAAATAAAATTATTATTTAGATCTGAGGGTCAAATCTTTATGGTAATAAGAGCAAGATCCCGGGGTTGTCTTCACTGAAATGCTATTTCTAGAATGTCGCCCACACACTAGAAGCATTCCATTATGCTAAATATAAATATAATCAATACGAATTGGCTTTAAATTTAATGCAAATCATCCACAGTACGGTGGGGTATTTTAAGGATCAATAATCTGAGAGCTCTTAAATCAAAGACGGGTCCCTTCCCCAGGGAAGGTAAAGCTCGCCATCGCTCTTCTAATTTTCATATATCGATAAAATAAAAATGTTTGCAGTCTTCTTATTTTGGCCAGTATACGCGACTTTCTGTCGCCGATCTTCAAACTCAACCTCATGATACAAACACTTAATATTATTAATAATCGCATAAATGGCTTTGATGTTCTATATTTATCATGCAAAAAGCTGTCTCAATGATTTGCGAATTGATACGAAATAATATATAACCGTATGTCAAAGGAACTCTGGTATGTATTCGCTTTAAATGCTTTTGTTTCAACAGAACCTTTGTCTTCGTTTACATTGACCATATTGTAAGATAAAGGAATTTCAAATACCTTGCACAGCTTTTGACTGGTGTGACTAATAATACCATCAAACAATAATATGCTGTTAAAATAGGAAAATCCACCTTTGATAATCATAATAATAGCTAAATGTTCCAATCACAGGATCTTCTATTATTAGAATTTTACCAATTGGAGATCTGTTTATTTATTAAAATACACGAGATCACCGACAGGGCGGCTCTACCCAACTTCAATATGATTCCTGTTGATTTATGGGCATTATTTATTTATTTATATTTTTTAGACACAACAACGTGTTAATTCATTGTCTGACGGTGATCTTAACTATTACTAGTTACACAGGTCTTAATAATCGCCTTTGTATTTACCTTAAAATCCAGGAAATCATAGTAGAGCTGGACCAAGACGATCGATC
Organism: Agraylea sexmaculata; assembly: GCA_022606485.1. Classification (NCBI taxonomy): domain Eukaryota; kingdom Metazoa; phylum Arthropoda; class Insecta; order Trichoptera; family Hydroptilidae; genus Agraylea; species Agraylea sexmaculata. The sequence continues at coordinate 160,671 of JAGTTH010004050.1, read as the reverse complement.
GGGATTTTATCAATATTATCCAATCTCCCAGTCGTAATAACCGATCAATTATTTTTTTTTACTTGAGCAGTATTCGAATCCATGACCACAGTATTTGAAACTACCGTCTTATCCCTGAGCGTTACACTAGTTATTATATACATTTATTTATTTATTCAAATACATTACAACCACCATAACCTTACATATAATCTAATGCGTTTATAAAATAAAAAAAGAATAACATAAAACAATAATGACACAATATATAATAACATTAGTAAACAAGGTGAAATGTCATTATAATCGAAGGTATTTATTATATTTTATAGAATTTCAACTCATAACCACGATGAAGTCCCTTGAGCTATGAAAAGAATATTTATTTAAAATGAAAGTGGAAAAAGCGTAGAATCAATTAATTGGTATTTTATCAAGAAATAAATTCATCAATATCATATAATAATATGTACAGTAAAGATCAAGCTCAATTTATCTAATTCAACGAATTGGTGGGCAATATAAAAATGATTAAAGTTAATTATCTGTAATTGAGAATGTGGTCTGAAAAGAGAGTTAACAAGAAGGGAGTTTTCGTGTGGGCGCCGACTCATGGGCGCCGCGACGCTCTTTATTAAGTCAATTGAAACCATTTGGTTCCAGCATATAACAAATAATATTTGAAATAACCACATAAAAAATATGTGCATTACGTTATATAAAACATTGTTGAATAAAAGGAGTTTTCTTACAAAACGCGAATTGCACTTAATTGTAGCACTGCACCGATTATCTTTATTATATTGTTTTATTACTATATAATTGTATTATATTATATGAATTCTGGATATTTTATAAACATTAAATGTGTTAAAATAAATTGATTTTATAAGTGAACTATACTTTTACTGGTAAAAATATTTATGTTAAAAAGAAAAGAAAAAATATTTTCAGAATGTATATAATAATAATTTGGTCCAGGATAAAACATATTAATATTAATCAAAAAATGAAGGCTTAGTAAAAATAAATATTCACTGGAACATATTGATCTATAATTATCACTTATCAAATTTCAAATGTATTGTATGACAAAAATTGAGCTGTTGAATATGGTAGAATTTCAGAAGAAGGGCAAGAAGCAAATTTTAAGATTATAATAATATTTTACTAACGTTATGAGATTTTCCACTATCTGAGAATTCAAATATATTATTACATTATTAATACACAAATATATTATTAATACAATGACAAACCAATAAAACAAAATAATTAACCAGTCCAGCGTCTAAGTCAAAAGAAAATTATTATATAAATCTTTTTGTCTTGAAATTAATTCTAAGAAAGTAATAAAACAATGAATAATATAATAGTAGTAAATAAAGTGAGTAAAAGCTCTACCACAATTTATATTCTAAGACTTTTCAACGAATTAACTGTAATAAATGAGTCTGTAGCTTTTCATCCTTGAAAATACTACGTGATAGAACAATTCGTTTGATGTACTACTAAATAAAGGGATTTAGTATCAGCTTTCACTGTTGAAATGCCTAATTGCCTTTTAATTTTGCGTAGACAAGTTTTAATACACAAATAAATAAATTGTTTGAATTGTAGCACTGAAATAAAAAAGTTAGTAATTGAAAATGACAAAAAGAATAGTTTTCTAGAAAGAATAATTGCTCTTGTCACGGAAGGACACTTTTAACAAGTGCCTTTTTAATATGAAAAGAAGATCTGCATGCAAGTCTACTTTATGTGCATTTGTTGTGCAGTGAAAAAAATATATATTATATTTATTTTATAAGAGAAAATAAATTATATAATATTTTTGCTTTTATTCTATGAGAGATCTGGAAACACACTCCAAAAATTACGAATCGTAAATATTTCAGCCTTCGAATCTTCACAGACAAGGCTCATTATTTATGAGAGACTACGAATAAGAGGATTTTCAACATAAGTACATACATACTTAACTTATTATATAAGGAATCCAAAATATGAGTGTGATTTTCTTCAAATTTTAACTCACAATAAATGGACTTTACTAACTGGATAAGTAATTTTAATTATGAATTCGGTGAGCTATTATTATTTTAACAAAAAAATCTGACGGACCATTAAATTACCTCTTTATTACTACTACACATTTTAAGAATATAAATTTCATCAGAGGTATAATAAAATTAATAAAAAATTTAATGGAACTATATAAAAAACACACATGTGTACATTAGTTATTAGAATCCAGAACCCAATAATTGTTATCCTGGTATTATAGATTGTATGGTTCTTGGTATTTTAATCAAACATAAATAAAAACTTACCTAGGTATATATTGATATTAAATTTAAAAATCCGTAATTCATATTAAGTCAAGTTAATTTGTCTATAACCTTGAATTGAACACTACACAATTGTTATTTACCCATAAATTAGCAACGTTTTGTGCATTTTTTGTTTAATCTCTTTTATATGATAGTAGTGTATACTACATATTTACTTGTGTATCTATTAAAAGAACTTTGTATTTATTTATCATATCTAAAAATAGTTTCCCCTTAAAGCTCCATTAATGAAGGGTTGGTGTAAATTGAGAAGCCTGCAAATTGCGTGGGCGAATTTCCCATAAATAAAATAAACGCCTGTGGAATATTACATATGATCAAATCTCACCATGGGGAAATTAATCATATAGTTACTTATTAAGTTTTTCATTATTGAAAATTGACTGCGTATGCGCATTTAGGCTCTATAGTAAAATAATTTCAAGTACATGGTTTTAGTTCAAGGTCACTTTTGAAGAACCTTACATATTTTCACGGCTGAATTTCGTACAGAATATCCCCCACAGACGACCCATCCAAGCACCGGCTGTGGCCAATGCCACTTAACTTAACTGAGATGGTGTGTATTTATGTAATGATGGTACATAATATTAGAACTTACGTGATATTGTTTGATTAGTGTCGTGCTTTATATTGTTGGCGAACACGTCACTTCCGCCACTCATCCCACGGGTTCAGTGTGTTACTGAAAACACGTCGCCCGATGACAGCGGTATGTATTATGTAACAGCCTATACAAACACACTAAAGCCTTCCAAACCAACTGTTCTGCTCTTTATACTACCCTATATCTATCGCGGCTCTCCGTCGCTCATACTAAGCGCTGCGGTGACCACACATCAATATTAAACAAATTGTATATATATATATCGTGACGCACTACTCCCTTTCGGGGTTGGCCCGGTCTGTTGCTGCACTCAGATTTATAAATTTACAATCTTTCTCCATTCACTCCTGTCCATCATATCTCCCTTGCTTCCTCTAGATTCATTATTCTAGTCATACATCTTCTTTTATTCTTGTTGCTCCTAACTGCTTTCTTCTTAAGAGCAGCACCAACCACATCCATCCACGTCTTCTTCGGTCTTCCTTTTCCTCTCTTTCCGCTAATCTCGCCCACATAAATCACCTTAGTCAGTCTTTCATCACTCATTCTCTCGACATGTCCAAACCATCGCAGAAGGTTCTTCTCCTGAAGTTGTAACATGGATTCCTTTACTCCACATTCATTCCTCACTTCTTCATTTCTCACTCTATCATATCTGGTCTTTCCACACATGCTGCGTAAGTAATCCATGTCCACCGCGTTGATTCTGCTCTCATGCTTCGCCTGACATACCCATGATTCCGATCCATACAGCATTGTTGGGGCCAACACTGCCCGGCGAATCGTGAGTTTCGCCTTCTTTGACAGAAAGTCACTCCTCGCCAGAAATTTTGTCCCCCCCAACACTCTTCTTCCTGCACCCACTCTTCTCAGCTTCCTTCCAGCAGCCTTCAGCAGCCTTCTCATAACAAATTGTATACGTATAAAAAAACAGCTTTCACCCTTAATAAACATGCAGATGAGTTTAACAAAAGAAACACTAATTGTCTCACTCAGACTCGTCCACTTGGTCCACCATCTTGATATTCATATACCCAGTTGTATGACCTGCTAATATATCGGTGGTATCTGATGAAGTCCTTTTTTTCAATAAGTTCAAATAAACTCCTAATAATTAGGTTATTACCTGCAATGTACAATTATGAAAAATGACGATTTTATATTTCCACGAATTGTATTTATGTTCCAAATTCAATATAATAGTGTAATGAGAGTGTGTGCGTGCGATGCATATGCGTGTACATTAAAACTACAAGGGCTCTAGGCTATTCGTACACACACACGACTCACTAACACACTCTTTTTGCACTATTATATTGAATACAGCCTTTATAATCAGTATCTGTATCAAGTAATCCGTAAAAATAAAAAAATGAGTGTGATTGTTAACCAGGTATTTGAATTATTATTTATAATAAGTACATTATATTATCTAAAATTTATTCCATACATTACGATTGACGGTAAGAAAAAACGTTTAATTTTCGTTATTAATAATTAGCATGTTTTATATTGCATTTAATTGTTCTTCTTCGCGTTGGAATAGTAGGATTTTAAGCAGATTTGGACCCTGACACATTTATTCGAAACTTTTTTTATTCCATGTTACCTAAACTAAATGTCAACAGTTATTATGCATACAGGATTTCATAACTTTTCCGTACAATTTATTATATAATTTCTAAGAATAAAAAATAATTTACACAAGTCCTATTTCCAAATGAAAATAACACTGATGTTGTATGTATTTATTAATAATAGACTTGTGAAGTGAATTTATGACGACTTTATCATTCATATTGTGCTTGGTGCAAATATGAATACGTTTTCTATAAAAAAATATTATTGCTATTAATAATGATGGTCACCTTACAGATATCGATGGTGGGGCGTCGCGACGCCTGCGTAGAGTGAGGTACTAGAATGTCGAGCGCCGCCTATACGAAGGCTGTAATAACATGAATACTATGCTATTATTACTATAATACTTACAAACAATGTGACATTCAGCTCAACACCTTACCACTTGCCCTTGTTCACTTAACTCGATCACCCTGACCTACCATCAAGCCTAATACTTCAGCCTCCCTCAATCAATATAATCGTTACATATCGACAATCATCATTTTAGACTCTGTATTTATTTATATATTAAAAAATGGAATCTAAAATGGTAAATATAGAAATACTCCTCACTCTTTCTATAGCGTCTGAAGGCCTTCCAGTGGGCTTATATTTGACGATAAATATTTGTGACAAGACGAAAGACTTCAGTTACAACAAAACTTAAGAACTGGCAAAAATTGTTTGAACCCGACAGGATTATATTATTATTTATTTGCACAAAAACGCCCATAAGAGCTTTTATTACAGACAAGACCAAAAAGGCTTTAAAAATGAAAAATATATAAAAAATAAATACCGTGAAGCCTTCCCTATTGGCGGGAGTCCCTTTATTAGGGGTTGGCCAGGCCACCTTGGCCTTTACGGGAGAATATAGTAGAGATGGTTTCCCAGGCCACCACACAGCAATGAGTACTTAAGATCTAGTTTGCTAAGCTAGATCTACCAAGTGACTCCGGTGCCGTGAATCGAACCCGGGAGTCTTCACCCACGAATCCGTTACACTAACCACTGGGCCACAAGGCGGCTGTTATATAAAATATGTATATAAAATAAAATTAAGATCCAATAAAGTAAAGCAATCATCTATATGTTACTATATAAAATCGTTCTTAAACAAGCCCTGTAGGTGGCAGAAAAGTTGGTGGAAAAGAGATCACATCTTTAAGAGGTAATTATAGCAATGTATAAAGGAGGATGTTCTTAGTATATTATTTGTAAAATATATATTTTATACGCCCCGACAGGTTTTTTTTAATAAAAAGTTACGAATTTTGGTTTTATAGACACAACAACTTGATAATTTGTTTTTTTTTTTAATCGCCTCAGTACTTACTTTACAATCAAGGAATTTAGAATAAACCTGGATTGAGACGATTGCTCGGGATTCTATTAATATTATTCCCTCCCAAGTATAATATGAGGGATATTATCTCTAAGTCATATTTTTTTTTATTATTCGAGAGGGATTTGAACCCGTGATCCATAGTATTTGAAGTCATATGACTTATCTCTTGAACTATTACGTTGGTATAAAACATATATTTTTACAAACGTAATTTTTTTTCCGAAGAGAATGTAGAATTACAAAATTTCCAAAGACAAATTACAAAATGAAAAATCTACTAGTCTTTCCAATTAAACCTTAATACACGAATAATTATGTTTTAAATTTTAATTAAATATTAAAAAAAAACATTATTTTAATTACATACATTTAAATAAATGATAGTATTATTTTATGGAACCTTTGATTGTCTGATGGTGGTGATGTTTTGATGATAATCAGGTGAACTTGAGTATTTTGTACACGTCCATGTGGGTTTTTGGGCTCAATGTTAATGTATGTAATAATCAATGACAATCCTGACCTGCACTAAAATGTATTAAAACAATGAGGACATGGTCATATTACTTTTAACAATAATATAAAAAGTAACAAGTTTCTCAATATCGCCTACAGGTGCTGCTTTTCTTCATTCACCCCTTCACTAAAGGGTGGATTCTGTTTTCAGATGAAACCAATTTCAGCAACATGACAAAGATGCCGCTGTAATAAAAGGATTGTATTAGTATATTACTTGATAAATAAATATAAAATTAAAATAAGTTTCTCTAGGTGTTTAACCATTCTAATATTCAACTTTATAAAGGTAAAAATATTTTATACCCACCAACAATTACAACAATACAATCAATTAAAATGAAGCATTATTCTAATATTATAAAAGAAAGATATCCCGATGATGTTTTTTTACCGCATTTGTTAAATCGATCAAAAACATGTTAATAAATAAATATAGTGGAAAACTTGAAAAACGCTCTTAATCTATTACAAATCATTAGTCGTATATTTTCTTGTAATAATTAAAAATAATATATATCCTTGTATAAGACTCAATGGATAAGACGCGTGGCTACAAATACTGTGGTTATGCGTTCAAACCCCGCTCAAGTAAAAAAAGTATATAATGATTTTTATCGGTTATTACGACTGGGAAATCGGTAATAATATTAATCAAATCTTTATCGATCGTCTTGATATAGGTTTAATTTGATTTCCTGGATTGTAAGGTAAATACTGAGGCGATTATTAAGTCGGTGACCTGTGTAACTAGTAATAGTTAAGATGACTGACAGTCAATGAAGTACTAATGCGATTGATTAATGTATCTAGTAATCGTAAAGATCACCGACAAACAATTAATACGTTGTTGTCTAAAAAAACTCTCACAAAAAAGCTTCTCAAATCTTAAATTAATAAATAAAAAATATTGTTCGATTCCATAACGTACGCGAATCGTAGTTCGTAAATCAAGAAGCGTGTAATCTATACCTATCTTAAATTACGAGGATTCTAAAAGGAGCATTATTATATAAATAAGATGTATTTAAACCTTATCTTGTAGATTGATAATTAAAATCCAGCCAATTAGATCTAATATATAAAATGTTCACTTTGATTAGCATGAATGCTTTTGGAGATCTGCTTGTAATGTTCCCCGACTTCAAGGGTGTCTCGTCACAGGTAGATATGGCATGGTAGACAGGTGTATATAGGTATAAGGTGGGTTGTATAAGGTAGTTGCTGTGAGCACTTAAGGGTGACATCGTGATTAAAAGAGAAGTCAGATTGTATCAGAGTTCTACTCAAGCCATGAACAGAGGAGACATATCGCTTCAGCCAAAGACACTCTTACAAATTATTTACAAATCACATCTTATGTGCTGCATTTTATATCCAATTAAAAAAAGTACTTTGTGCAATATAAAGCATTTATAATTATAATAATAATTACTTTAATTCTTATTAATGCTGACTATAAGAATATAATACTATTATTCAGTAGTGTAAATTACCCTTTGTATAGATTATATATATATATATATATATATTTATAAATAACTATGTTTAAATCAGCCAAAGCGATTAAAAAAGTATTATATTCAATTAATTTTAAGTTTTTATTCTATGTGAAATTGAACTTTAATCTAATCAATTAAAAATAATGATTTTCCACTATACGCCGAAATTTTATGAAAAATTTAGACGGAACTCCTCTATTTATACAATACGATTATCATAAAATGAAATATTATGATGTTTTTAATATATTTTTATATCTCTCAAATATATTTAAGTGTGTACATCAGATAATTTGTGGTTATTTTTAACCTAGTTATAGTTAAATAATTATTAATTATATTCTGAACGAAATTCACGTCGTCTCACTAGAAATCTTTCTAGTGTTTTATATAAAAATATTATATTTTATTTATATCTCATATAGAGCATTAATTGTTATCTCGGAAAGTGTTTTTTGTCAATACCACAAACTTAAATAAAATGGGTTTAATAATCATACTATTTTTTTCAATATAATATTTTCTCATTTATGCGAGATATCAAATATCTCAACGCATTTGTCGCAAATATTTACAAAGATCAACTTGTATTTGAAATCTGAAACTGTACAAAAAGTAGTCAAATATAGAACCAAAAATATTGATGAAAAATGCGCGCATATATGGACAAATATTTGTATTTCCCGGATTATCAATAAGTAGGCAGTTTGTCTCGCAAATTCAAGTCTCGTTGTTCTTCCTATATTATCTAATGTCAAATAAACCTAAGAATAAAGGGTTTTAATCTATCAAGTTTCATTCACCCAGAATGACCGTAATGAATGACGAAAGCAAACCTTTCTATTTATACAGCCTTCGTCGCCTCGGGTGAATATTATTTTATACCATGTGGAAGTTAATCCAAAATCTTATTTAATAAGTAAAATAATTATTTTAAAACTTACTTTTTATTTCGCTTTCTGTCTCTTTTCAAAACAAATTCCTTGTATTTTGTTTTATCTTCCATTTTATATACTTTTTGAAATTTTAACATTTAATATTGCTTTTTAAAGCCTTTACGGGCGTATATAAACATAAATAAAGTAGCGTGCTACTTTGGCTTAGTTCCTAGAATGTAAATGTTACTTAATACCAAGATTAGTCTAACTATATTGGGTTGAAGATTTCTTTTCAAAAAAAAAAAAAAACTTTCTCAAAAAAACTCTCTTGCTTCAGCGAAGTAATTATTGAAAATACTTGCATTTTTTGTAGGAAAATACTATGAAATATATATCTTTTAACGTAGCAACTTTTAAGCATATGATAGAATTATACGTGTGAATATTATATTTATTATATGTGTAAAAAGAATACATCTCACTTGAAGGAGTATACATAATGGAGACCATGAAGCTTGTACGACAGTTACCAAATTTAAACGTTGTGGATTAAAGTGAACATATTGCCATATTATATTTGTGGTGGACTCTAAACAATGGCCGTCGGTATCTCATATTGTATGTAATATTGTATATGGAGTTCCTGTTTGTTTGTCATCCTTTTTGGAGAGTAAACATGTGAGTAAACACCATACCAGATGAAGCCTTCTGTACTTATTATTGCAGACTTGTATGGGACTTCAAGGGGTTCCGATTTTAGCTCATTTGCAAACAGAAACATCATTCGTTATTCCAACAAATCTATTTTTCAATTAAAACATATCCAGGATTCATCATATCTATGATAAAGACTATTTTTTATGAGACGTATTTCTATGAATATCATATTTAATTAGGTACATCCAATTGAAATAATCAATTAACCCCTTGCACCAAACACCTGGTGCTGAAGTTGAACCTACGTTACTTAAGACCCAGTTACTTTTCTACTTAAGACCACTAAGCAAACGATAAGAGTGAAATTATCATTAGAAATTACTTTTACAAGACTCACTTACACACCTTACATGTATAAGTTCATAATACAATCAATCGAATCTAGATTTTTATGAGTAGTTGAATTGCTTATTTAATTAAACATCCCGAATGTAAAAAATATAAAAAGCTGTTTAAGGTGAAATAAATTATTTAATTGTTTTCAACAGGAGAGATTAACAAAAACATTACAGCAAAAACAAAAACGATAAATACGTAAAATCAAGAACACATTTTATTACCTACTTAAAATAAATGAATTTGCGTGTGTTTACATTAGGTGCTTGTAACATAAAGATTTTTTTTACTCAAATATGCGATAATATTTCATATTTAATCTAGAAAACAATTTCCTTGGCCTAAATTCTTTTAAAAGCAAAAATGTAGACACTCGAATGGTCAATTACAATTGACAAGGGTGTCTATTTATTAAAGTGATTTCATTTAAAGTGTCACGTCGCAAAATTCATTTCGAAATCGCTTTTAGACCTTTTCAATTTCAATGAATCGTGAACAAATTTGTATCGGGAATATTGTTTTATATGAAATTTTATTGTCCAGTTTTCATGTAAATTTATATTAAAATCATAATGTGAATTGTTGGTCGATTTGCTGAATACGTAATGTTTGTTAAGCGTTTCGCCGAAATATGAGACAATTAATTAATATGACGAATACTAAAAAGGGGATTTGAGCCGACTCTAAAAACTTTATAATTGAAATTACAGAAAGAGGAAATAGAGCCATAACTAGAAAGGTCACAAGGCTCCATTAAACAACTTTTCATAGAATCACCCCTTATATTATTATGTAAAACGACCCGTTTGATGACAAACTTTTTATGCTTGTTTAATAAAAGCTTTTATATGTTGCTTCCTGCCATCAAGATAGATGCTCCAGAAATAGTAGTGGGAGGAAAAATGATCCCATCCTAAATAAACTCATCAATGTTGTCTCATGAACAAATAAAAAGAGCTTCTAACAGTTTAATCCTGACTCATATTAAAAACCTCAGTCCGTTTAATGCGAAAATAGTTATGACTCAATATCAGTTTTATTATTTATAAACTTGATGTTTATATTACTAAGCATATACATTTTTTAATTTAAACTTACTCAGTCAAAAATTTCATATAAGTATTTTATTATATAACATTATTTTGTTAGGAAACCTGCATTTATAGTGTTAGCTTTACTATTTTTCGTTGCAGGATCAATTTTAATGATCCTTTTTATGGGTATGATCTTACAGAAAAATAAAAAAATAGTAGCAAAAATTATTTTTCCTTTCAAGAATCTTCTCATTTCATACTGATGAAAATATTCATAGTTTGTGATGAAAATGCATTTGTTGTATTTGAGCATCAACATTTAAATAACGCAAAATACAGTTTCTTCTAAAATCAGCCACAAAGCTGAATAATATAAGCCGCAAAACCAGTTCGTTTTATATTTGAATTTTAAATCTAAAACGTCTTCAACAATGCTGTCTTTGCAAACGAAGCTCCAAAAGAAAAGCAAAGATGTTTCGAGAATCAATCTACTCAATATTAAATCACTGAAATATTCATTTATCTCAGTTTTACAAAGTAATATTTGTATTTGACGCTCGCTTTGGTTCAATATTTAAAATATATTAGTAGAAAATAATTATGCTATATTCCGCACAAGCTATATTTCTATGAATATGTCAAACTGCCCCAGTAATAGTTCCTAAGCTCTTTATTTTATTGTATTTATTATAATGAATCTGTAGTATGTACCCATTTTATAAATTTCCACTAGTGAATATGTATTTAACCAGTGCCTACTCGGAGTAGGCTTTGATTTAACACACAATCCAGCTGGTACATAAAAAGCATTAATTAGTTATTCTTCAAAATGGTAGATGATTATTGTGAATACCAATAAAAATATTGAGAGAAGGTGTTGGTGAGTTGTGCTAGAGCTGATAATATACGTGCGTATAAGAATAGAGTTTGGTAGTATTCTTGTACACCAGCTCTATTTGTATACGCACTTATTACACTGTTATATTGAACTAGGGTAATTTTAATTGAAATTTTTCAATTTGTTAATGTTTTTTGATGTTCTGCTTGGTTTTTTAATAGGACGGTAATAAGTTGTTATTTTTTTCATTCAGAAGATTTTCAAAGTAAATTATAAATAAAATACTTTAATACGGTTTTCATTTATGATGATAACACTCATCGCAATATTTAATAAGCGAGTCTCCCAATAAATACTGTTTTTTTGAGAATTGTCATTTATTATGTAGTATTATTAAATATCTCTATTATTATTTTGAAAATAATTTAATATTATTATTATTAAAATACCCGTTTCGAAATTTCAGATATGTATTAATTGTAGTAAAATAATTGTATAATATTATTCTTCCATCTTCTTGGTTACACTGATGGTTGAGGGATGCATCTGTTCAGACAGACATACAACATACACACACGTTCAACAATTATAGATATATTATAAGCTCAAAGGATTCATTACTTTTTATATATGTTTAACTATTCGGTATAGTTACAACGGGTCACCAACAAGTATCTACCCATCTTAATAATCGCCTTAAAGTAATCCTCGATCGAGATGGTTTTATTAATATTATTTCTCTTCTCCCAGTCGCTATTGCTGATCGGATTAATACAATTTTAAATCCCTTTCTTCTTAATAAATTTTATAATCTTCATAAATATTCTCCGCCTTCGATATTAATAACACAGTACAAAACAAAATGTAAAGGAACAATTCGTAAAAAGCCACCCCCGAAGCAATTTACATGTAGACAACAAGGTGGAAATAGTGAATAGGAAAGTGGTAAGGCAGCTGCAAAATATTGCTTATATTATAAAGTCATAAATGAAAAATGTGAGAATACTAAGAAAGGCTTCCTGGGGTTAGTTGGCTACCACCCATGAAATCTCCACTGCATTTCTTAACAAACAGACTCTATTCATTATACTTGAATAAATAGTAAACCACAACTAATATTTCACCTGCAGACATTTACAATTTTCATTTGAAGATTGTAAACTAAACAAGTTATTACTATATATGGATCATAAACAACGTGTTAATTAATGTTTATTTATTTTTACGCCTGAAAGGAAATGAAAATAATTGAAATGCAATTTAGTCCTCTGCTACTGAAATTGGTCAAAAATATCAGTTTTTTGTTTATTTGTGATATGGCTCTGTATTTGATGTGTCTTTTAAAAAAACGTGATGTAGTCTAGTGTCGTAAAATTGCAAAGTTCATAGGTGACGGATGAGCGTTCAGGAAGAGGAAATGATTAAAAGCTGTTCCGATGAAAGCATAGGCAACAATGTACGTGCAAACTCTACTACTATTACTATTTCTATCCGGGCTTCATTCAACGTTGAAATTAAATGCACTTTCACGTTGTGCCGTGAATAAAAAAATCACCTAGCCTTCTTCATTCCTCGCCTACAAATTCACAAATGAGAAAAGTTCATTTTCAAGTGTCATATTCCAAATAAACCCATTCAAAAGACGCTACTTAAGATTGAATATAACATTTTCATCAATGAGACTACAATTTACCTGACTTCATTTATTATTTACATAAACTTTGCTGGTATACCTGTGTTGACATAAATAGGAATATGAAATATAAAATACTGACGTTTCCACTTATATAAATTATATCTGAACGGGTAATACTCGTATAATGATTTTAAATTCACATACAAATGACAATTCTGACAAATGTCCATCATTGCCGAACCGCATTAAGTTTTTTCTTTGATGGCAAGGTGATGATGGTTCATGCTTTCCTATTATGATTAATTATATCTATATTAGTTAAATAAATTAATTAAATTCTTTAATTTTTATATTTAGGATAAGACTTATAAGATTAAGTCACAGTTTAATACTCTAAATGACACGTGTCGATGAAATTACTAAATAATTTAATCACTAAACAATAATATTCATATTATAAAAACCCTCAATTAGTATTGTATCATAAAATTATTTTAAATTTTATTTAATAAATATTTAAATAGTAATAATAATAATATTCTTATATTGACCAGAAAAATTTTCATTTTGTGAAAACACAATATTGTGATCGTGCATTTCTTAATATTCCATATTTTGAAATGAATTCTACAATTTTGTTGCAAAATAGTGTCTATATTTCATGGCATGGCTGTTTTTTTTTTAAATTTAAAAAAATATATGTATTCATATTTGATGTTTTTAAATGAGAGATTTTCATAAATGGTCAAATTTTCATTTCAAAACAAAATTTTGGAAAGGTATTAAATTATATTTAAGTATAGCTGTTCTAAAAATATACCTTATATAAATAAAATTATGGTGATTTAAAAAACCTTCATATATTCTGGTATCAGGACACACTCCATTAGTTAACAATAATTTTGGAATTTTGATATTTGTTTGAGATATGCATAGTATCATATGCGGTCTACGGCGTAGTCTTTGCTGCTACGACATAAATATGTGTGCAATACTGATTATAACAGTGTACATACTGAGGTTTAAACCAGATTGTTGCCCAAGGCGTCAATATGTTGTCATTGACAGTACTTCCATTATCATATTTTACTATACAGAGAATAACAAAACGTTGCACTGTAGAGAAAATATGGAAGTGTATTTTTAATAATATATTATAATATTACTCATATCTTCTTGAATTTATGAAATACTTATATTCATAATTTTTTAGTGTATTTTGCAACTAAGGAACATTACAAATTATTAAAATTGCTTTTACCGCTTTTAATTGTCAATATAATAGACAGATAAAATAACAGTTTTCTCAGGCAGAAATATATTGCAATATTAATAAAGGTTTATTTTCTCAGATTAAATTACAAACCCATTATGTGCGAAAAACATTTGATTACCAAATGAATGATTAATACAATTTTTTGAAGAAATTTTATTTTTATTTGTATAATAAGATAAAAAACTTAAGCTTGCACGATTTAGTATGGTAATGGATGTAAAGGACTTTTAAAAATAAGATAATAGTGGCATTTAATTGAGTTAATTTTATACCAATTCCGTGGTATAATATATATGTTTGTTAGCCGCTGAATCCGTCCAGTGTTTTAAACTACAATTAATTTACTATTTCTTTTATATCATTTTTCATTATTTTTAATTTTTTTCATATTTTTATACTTCTTTTTTTCACATTTTTCTTATTCTTATTTTTTTAAAATTCCTTTTTCTTCCTTATTTTTTATTTAGTTTTAATTCTCATTCTTATTTTTATTTTTTTTCTTATTCTCTTCTTTGTTTTCTACCTAATCTTATTTTTTTAATGTTACAATTGACGAGTGCTACATTATCATCACTACGAATTCCCATACTTTTTAATTTTTTTATTTTACATATAATATTATTATATCATACTGAAGTACCACTAGAGCATTACGGGGGATCCCAAGTCTCCGTGATGATAGTGCAGCATTCGTCAGTTGGAACATGAAAGAAGATCTAATAATGATCTAGTCACTAGATTCTAATGGTACTACAGCGTGCAAAATGTATATATTCACACAATATTATATAAAATAAAATAAATACATAAAAATAATTAAAACAAACACGTGTGTAAGTAATAGTATTTACGTGATGTTTATGAATGTATCAAAAAGCTTCTGCTCCGCCTGGTCCTGTTAATTTAAAGGTCTCTCAAAGTGAAATTATTTGGTCCATGATGAGATGAGGATGAGAAGCAGAGGCAGGTACATTAGCATCATGGCGACACTCTTCATCCCCAAAATACTAGCATGCACTTATATGTATATATGCACACATGCATAAATACATATGGGTATAAGTGTGTATTTCCGGTTCGCGAGACATTAGGCTCGACCACTTCCGCCGCGTTAGACACGCCTTTACAATACATGGAATATCGTGTTCCTGCTTTACACCTGCAAATATAAACCAGTGTTTCTATGTTTGACTCCCCATTGTTTGATTATACATATTTTTACTTACAAACATATCTCTAATCAAAAGATAAATAAATCAATAACAAGTAAAGGACGTATTTTTAAACAAACCTAACCCAATTAAATAGAAGATAATTTATATTATTTCCGAGTGGAAAATTATCGATTCAATATCTACGTTCTACTTGGCTGGATCCTAATTTGAAGCATAAATAGATATAATTGAATATAATGAATAAAATTAATTTAATACTACACTTATGCATGCATCAGTATTACTGTATGAATTGTTAACATGATAATAAAATTATGTACAGTGGTACGTCGACATACGATTTTTTTGAGATACGACGAATAATATTCGAGAATTTCTATCTCGATATACGACGAAAATTTGAGATAATTTTATAGATGGTCACTACTAGAATTTCGCGCCAGAATTGTGTATATATAAAAATCAATTAATAATCAATAAATATTTATTATGTGCGTTATTACTAGTTTATTTATCCACCTCCCAATTATCATTGCCGATTTTACGAAATGTACAAAAACATTTTTTTGCCGCCTTGTGGCCCAGTGGTTAGTGTAACGGATTCGTGAGTGAAGACTCCCGGGTTCGATTCACGGCACCGGAGTCACTTGGTAGATCTAGCTTAGCAAACTAGATCTTAAGTACTCATTGCTGTGTGGTGGCCTGGGAAACCATCTCTACTATATTCTCCCGTAAAGGCCAAGGTGGCCAGGCCAACCCCTTATAAAGGGACTCCTGTCAATAGGGAAGGCGTCACGATAATTAAAATTAATTTAATTCTACACCTATGCACGCATCAGTATTACTGTATGAATTGTTAACATGATAATAAAATTATGTACAGTGGTACCTCGACATACGAATGCCCTTACATACGATTTTTTTGAGATACGACGAATAATATTCGAGAATTTCTACCTCGACATACGACGAAAATTTGAGATACGATTTTTTATGCGCGATATTTTTATAGATGATCGCTTATTTTTATGGAAGGTCACTACTAGAATTTCGCGCCACAATTTGCTATAATCATCAAATTTCATAATTAATAATGTGCGTTATTACTAGTTTGTTTATTTTAACCTCAAATATCCTTTGCCGATTTTACAAAATGTACAAAAACTTTTTTTTTATTCAAAAACACGTATTTTTTACCTTTACATTTTTTATTTAGTACCACCGTATACATAAATTATCTATAAGGAAACCCCTCATCTATATTGAGTATAAAATCTTAATTTAGCTTTATACCAAATTACCATAACCCATAATATTATATAATATGGTCAGGTCATATGTCTACTCACTCTCAGTTGTTTGAGTAACATTTTCTCTGACCTTTTCGTGATACCCTTTTTAATTATCTGTTCGTGAGTTAGCAGAACATTTTAAAATATTCCACTCATCGTTTCACTCGCTCGATAACAACAAAAATGTTTTTTTTAATACTTTTCTAACAATACAGCTGTGTGCATTTTAATTGAAATTCAGAATAATTAAATAAATAGGTTAATATTATATAAAAGAGCAAATACCCAAATTACCTTGCCTAACTAAGGATTTATTTCTAAAATTTTATATAAATATAAATTTAATAATTAATTTAAATTATATTTGTCTTTGAATTTGTTTGTATGTATATTTATTTTATACTATATTTATTTATTTACTCAATCATAAATCACAACCACCGTAACCTCGCAGATAATCCAATGCGCTACGATGATTTACAAAATAAAAAGAAATAAAAAAGAACAGAAAACAAAATAAATGAATTATTCTATTTATAAAACATAAAATAATACAATAATTTAAAAGCAAATATAACAAGCATAGCATAACAATAAACCAAAAATTAAAAGACAGTGGAAATAAAAAAAGGGTCAGAAGATTGATCACCCCATAAATACATATTATTATACATTTTCGTAAAAATTCAGGATTCTTTGGACGATGTAAATAAAAATAAGTAGGTTCTTTTGGAATAATAATCGTTATGAACTTGTATATAAGATATCCTACCTATATAAATATCCTATGTAAATAAAAATTTCAATAGATGTGGCTTATTATTATTAATAAGCTTTATTATAATAAGGTATTTTTTTAAATTATTATTTAGAGAAAACAGTCGTCTGGAATACCAAAGAACCTACATCTACAGAACAGGGTTTTTTTATACACAACAACGTGTTAATTGTCTGTCGGTGATCTTAACTATTACTAGTTACACAGGTCACCGACTTAATAATCAGTATTTACCTTACAATACAGATAATCAGAGTAAATCAAGACGATCGATCGTGATTTTATTAATATTATTCTCGATCTCCCAGTCATAATAACCGATCAAATCAATTTTAAAAATTCTTGACTTGATTGGGATTCGAACCCATGACCACAGTATAAGTAGCCAAGCTTTTATCCCCTGAGATATCACTATATTATAATAATAAGGTATTATCAATAAATATAATTTTAAAATTGTTTTGAAAATGATCAAAAAAACATATTCAAGAAAATAATGTAACACTTTCCATTATTTATTATGATAGTTAATTTCTGAAAAATATCAATAAACAGATGAATCAAAATTAGCCAAATACATAATGTGTATTATCAATATTTTAAGTTAAATAATATACATGGGTATAACTAGAGATAATTGAAACGAGGAGGGAAATCTTGTTAAATCATTTCTTATTAGAGTGGAATCCATTCCCGGAAGCGGGAAAAGCTTTTTAATCGGACAAGTTGGAGTGCAGAGTATAATTTTGGGGACATTAAGTTTTAAATAGCGCGGAAAGAAAGTAGATGTGATGAGGTGGTTTCCCTTGATAGGAGTACAGCCTCAGGCTCAATGATCATCCTACAATTTCCATTAGCTACGACTAAGTGGCCGAGCCACAATTAACCGCAACCTAGACATATTCTACAAACATCTCCATCAAATTCTGTCGTTTTTATTATGAAACACGTCAAAAATTCAATTTTCATCAAAATTATTCAAACATGTATACTGATGAATATTCATACTATGTTAAAAGAAATCAATTCCCAAGAGACGATATTTTTCATTAAATTAGACACAGCTCCGATTTCTTAATATTTAAATTTGTACATCTCAAGGTAAGACATGGAAATTTATGCAAGCGGATGGAACAGGATACAAATCCGAGACCACTGTGTAAATTAGTATGCAAGTGTAGTGCAAAACTGAGAATAATTCCTATGCGACTATCATTTTGAAGCAGAGGTAAAGAAACAGCCACTCCAGGGATATCCTTCTCATCCCTGGGGAATATCACGTCCATTGCTGGGCGACCACACTTCTCCTATCTTTCAGCCACGTAAACCTAATCCTACCAATGAAATCTTTATATCGTGCTCTCTTGGATCAGACTACATGACCAAACTGTCCCTCTGGTATTAAATTATGTTTAATCAACCTATTTTCTAATCAAATGAAATTACTGACATAAAAAATCCATACTTTTAAATTTGACAATTTCACTACAAAATCCAAGCTTTTTACATTTTTTTCAGACTGTAGTATTTTTTGTCTTTTTATTTTATTTATCTCTTCTTTTTACTAAGTTTGATCATTCTTTTTTATTACATATTCCAACTGACGAGAGCTGCATTATTATTACTGTGAATTGGTATTCCTCATAATTCTCTAGTGGTCCTGAAGCATAACACAATATTTAATGTATAATGTGTATATATTTAATTAAATGAATTCGTAAACTAACCTACCTTTCACCCAGGACTGTTTTTACTTTTCACAAATTCTATAAAGAAATAATGAAATCTAAACATTTTTTATTTAATTCTATTGATACATAAATTTGTAAATAATAAAATCGAATATTGTTGAAATACATTCTTTAAACTCGTGTGTGAATTTTTATTATTTACTCAATACAATTCACTCAAATAATACACACAAAAAATCAATAGTTTGACTTTCTTAAAAAGTTACTATAATAATTTATAAATATGTAAATTACAACCATCGTTACCTTACAGATAATCTAATGCTTTTCCATGGCTTTCAAAATAAAAAAAAGAAGATGAAGAATAAAAAAACAACAAAAAAAATATTAAAAAACTATAGACTTATAAAAGAATTATCCTACCGCAAAAAGGTGTGATTAGTGGTATTGTCTTTTTGGGCATAATTTGATTAGACTATACATATAGGAAAAAAAAGTTTATAGTAAAACAATAAAGAAAATGGATAATCTTCCATTTGAAAGCCAATCTATTTATAATTTTGGTACAAACTACAAGTTTACAAAAACAGTTCCCATGCCATTGATCACCTTATTTTGTAATGAATTCGTATATGTATTATTAAAATATATTCTTTGACTTTCTTGAAACTGAAATAAACGCTATCGTCCGGTTGCAAGCTTACCTTGAGTATTTTCAAAAACCTCATCGTACTTGTGTGAATGCGTTAAAAGTCCTTATTTTTTTTTTGATATTGGAATTTATAAAAGTGTTTAATAATTTTATAAGGTGTTTAAACAAGAAATTTGTCGAGATGGTGTTGGTTTAAATTAATAGGAATTGCAGGTAGGTGCATATTTAGAAAGTAGCCAGGCTCTATTGAATTAGGAGGCACAGAGAGAGGAGGGGTGAAAGTTATCCTTGGTGGTAGTCCTCGTCTTGAACATTCCCAGGGGGTGGTGATGGTGGTGGTCCAATATAAACATGGTTAGGGCCGACCAGAAATGGCTTTAAATCTGATTTGCTATAATCGTATAGTACTCCGATGCACCGACAACTCGATATTATTCTGCACTCTATCCAATATTACATTCAATTCACTTTTCTCAAATTCACACAATCCTTTTTTTAATATTATATACCTCAAACCAAATTATTACCTTAAAATTTGTAAATAAATATTTTCACGCGGTAGGACCTTCAATAATAATACATCCATATACTCTGAGGGATGAAGGGCGTAACAAAACCTAATTCACCTTTTCTGTAAAATTTATAGTAATACGAACCATTAATTAGTACAAGGCATTAATATGAAATTATAATACATTACAACAATTACATTTATATATAATTAATACTTAATAAGTTTTAATTTTTTTGTATACTTTTTATTATTAAATATCTCTCTTGTATCAAATACAAATGTTAGTAAAATTTTGATGTTAGTTATAGGTAAAACGATTTATATACTCTCTACACCTAAGACTAATCATTAAGATGTTTTGTATTATTCAAATTATGTAATATAAAAAATATGCAATCCCACTCAAGGGAATTGATTGATATCAAGCGAATCCCGGTTAAAAATGATTTGATCGGTTATTTTCAACCATACTCATCTTCCAAAATAAGTCCTGGATACTATATGTATTTTAAACATTTAGTTAAAATCCAATTATTATCTGTCTAAGAATAAAAAAAATAGCTAATGGCTACAAATACTGTGGTCATAGGGTTCAAATCCCGTCCAAGTAAAAATTTATAATTTGATCGGTTATTACGACTGTGAGATCGGGAATAATATTAATAAAATCCCGATCGCTCGTCTTGATACAGGTTTACTCTGATTTCCTGGATTGAAAGGTAAATACTGAGGCGATTATTAGGTCAGTGCTCTGTGTAACTATTAATATTAATAGATCACCAAGACACATTTCAAAGAGCTATTTTTTTATTTGTTTAAACTTCCACTAAATTAGTTTGTAAAATTACTGGTTTGATCGATAATAGTGCGAAATATGAATTCAATTTTTACTTATTTGTGAGGCCAGATTAAATATTTAAAAAAGGTTATTAATAATCCAATCATTTAATCTATACAGTTTTATTGACTCAGTGTTGTTTTTTTTTAATCATATTTTCAAGTGAAATATCCAAGTGAATTGGACTAATCCAAACCATTATAACTAAGCATTGATTTTAATAATTTCCATCAAATTGAATATATGGTGTTAAAAATATTTAAAATTGTTACAGTATGTATAGTATCAGGTAGACTCCGAGAGGCGATTGCTTCCAAACACGATGGCAACACCGTGTTCCCCCTTTCTAGCACTATGTCGCATAATTCGACAATATTTCACAGAAATGGCTGTTAGACGTTGTGACAAATTACCACCTAGTAGTGTGCGATGATATTGGTAAGAATGAAACAACCAACCACCTTCTAAAGCCTTGCCAATACTAAACGATCTTTGATTTTTCACGCCTCGCCTTTCCGCACATTACGACGATTTTATACGTGACAAATATCATACCTGTAACTGAAAAACAAAATGTGTTCTAATAATTTAATATAAAAATTAGACGCAGTCATGCAAAAATGTATCTGTTTACTGAAAGATAATTTTATTGTATGAGAACCTTCAGAGTGAAAGCGTTACATAAAACAGATGTGTAATTTTATCTCTAGACCTTCAAAGGGAATTATTATGTTAAAGTGAGATATCATTATATGAAAAATAAACTGAATAAATCATTTATTAAATTATTAGGAACCTTAAAGTACACTCGTCTAAAAAAATAATAAAGTAAACATATTTTTTATTATTATTAAATTATGTACATATAATATATTTTACGATGAAAAAAATTTTTTACGCCCGGAGGAGCTTTTTTGAGAGGATTTTTTAGACATAAACGTGTTTTTTGTTTACAGATTATGGTTTTTTAAACACGACGTGTTAATTAACTGTCTGTCGTTGATTTTCACTATGATTAGTTTTTTATTTGATACCATGACCACAGTATTTGTAGCCACGCGTCTTATACCCTGGTTAAAAAATTATGTGGTGCTAATGAATACCATCTCAAAAACTGCTTAGTTATTTGAATACAGCACATTTTCATAATAAAATTGTTCCATAAATGTAATTAATTCCTAGGCTCTAATTAAAATGAACTATAATATCAAGTAAATGGCGGCTTTCCATCTGAAACTGCATTATTTTATACATCCACCACACTTGTAGATTAATTTTAAAATATATATTATAATAATATGATAATCTTCATCAAACCAACAAAGTGTCGTATTGGGAATATGTGGTTGATAGTAATTTTGTAACATATTTTTAGCTTTCAGCTTTGATGGCGATGGATAAGGCAGAGCGAATGGATTCGATCAATCACACCGTTTCCTATTATTCAAATTCTCAAAGCTTTGCGGCCCCTGTCCGACATTTGTAATAAATGTAGAGGTTATTTTTTGCCACCGCGGGGCTGAAAAAAGTCAGCGATTAAGAATAATACCCACCCCAGGATTGTTTGGGGTGTAAAAGGTGGTGTTTTTCGGCCCTCAGTTCCATGTTGGGAGCGTCTTCCATTTGTTTGTTTCCTTTTTTCAGGCATCGCAAATATGTTTTCAGGGAGCAGCATAAATTCAGAGATGAGTGTAATTTGCCCCCTTCTCCATAGAAATGTTTCTCCGTTCTTAATTCTAGCAAAGCTGGTTCCTAGACGACGTTTGCGGCTTTCGTCAGTCTGACCGCACATATTTCAAGCCCCTTGTGTCGCCTTCACTCCATTATAACAATACTATAAATAAATCAATATTTTACTATAATCGAACCTTAAGCTTATTAATAAAAATTAAAATATCTCCTACATTGGATTTAATTATATATTTAATACTATTTTATCAAGGCGCCCTTTTAAGCATTCATATTGGTTCTATTGAATGAACATTTAAACCTTTTTATAACTAAATTATAATCTACTTATGTTTTTCTCAAGTTTTCGATTTATATAATTTATCAATTCCTTATTAATTCAAATAATCAATTATAAAAAAATATAAAACTTTTAACATATACAAATGGGTATTTTTTAATATTAAACGAGACTTTTAAAAATAATCATAAAAATATGTTCATTATCAATTTTCTAGATAAATAAGCTACTTTAAATTAAACCTTTGACAGTTATACGTAAGTTACTACCTACAAATTTTGTCCTTTTATAAGAAAATACTGTTTCGCCATGTTAACAAATAAATCTATGGTTAGTGTTATATTTTTTTTAAATTGATTTGTATGAGTTTATATTTTCATCCAATGAGCTAGATGTGCGTAGAATCTTGTAATATTTTATACTAATTTTAATAAAATGATTTATTTTTGAGTGGCGAATATATCTGTTACTGACAAACGGATCCTCGTTTAAGTTTAGACACAATGACAACGCCCGTCCACATTTGAAATGCAAAATGAAAAGCTGCTTCGGGAAATCCGACCGAATAACATAAATTTACACATGATTTTTAAAATTGCCTCAATCTATTGTTTCTTTTTTTAATGAAATGTTTGGTGAAGAGTTAATACAATTAGACGTGATCTTTGAATGTTACACGGGAATAGTATGGCAAGGGTCGTTAACTCATGTCCGAGTCCAATTTGAGCTTTGACCGCAAATCGTCCCGTTTTGATTTGCATGCCATACGAAAAGCTACCATTTGCACTGTCAAAGGACAACTGTGATAGAGCCTACATGTGTCATTGCATTCATCGCTGAATTATTTTATTCATATATTATATGACCGGTAAAGTAAAACAGAAGCTTGGTAAAAAATATCTAATATTTATTGATCGAAAAATAATAAGTAAATAAATTAAACTCAACGATGGACTATTAATTGCAATTCATATAAAATATAGAAATTGTTTTATATTACTTTATAGTGCCTACTGATATATTTAAAAAAAAAGACATTTCGTGTAAAAC
Source organism: Agraylea sexmaculata (assembly GCA_022606485.1). Lineage (NCBI taxonomy): Eukaryota > Metazoa > Arthropoda > Insecta > Trichoptera > Hydroptilidae > Agraylea > Agraylea sexmaculata. The sequence goes on along the minus strand of JAGTTH010004050.1, from coordinate 136,068 downwards.
AAAAATAATTTTCCATCACGTGTCGGTTGTTTCGTCTGTCATTTACACAAATGCAATCTTAATATTTTTATATTCAGAAAGACTGAGAAACTCAAAATATACATTTTTTCACTAATATCGTTAATAACCATGTGAGGTTTATAATATATAAAGTACACTGTTAACTCCTATTATAAAAAAAAATTTCAGATATATCAATTTTGCTACTATTGTATAAAAATTATACCCATTCTTCAACTTCAACTTCAAAAAAACAGCTTCAATGTATGATTTTTTATATATATAAATTATTTTGGCGGTTTTTTAATGAATCAATTAGTCAAAATAATTCAATTCAGGAAATCATAGTCAGCCAAGATCAAGATGATCGATCGGGATTTTATGAATATTATTCCCGATCTGTCAGTCGTAATAATCGATCAAATAATTTTTACTTGAGCGGGATTTGAACCAATTACAATGCGTTTTATACCCTGAACTATTACTCTGGCACATAAAAATTGCCTTGAAATTCCAAATTATTATTTACACGGTGACCGATAATTATTTAAAAAATAAGCAAGCGAAAAATCAATGATCAAGGAATAAATTTATATAAATGCAAATTTTCAAAGTTCGCCGAGCAAATGTTGGAAACAATTCTGTTGGTAATGGAGTTAATGCAGAAAGAGCAATCCGTGTGGTATTTTATTAAATATAAAAGAGAACAGTAGCATCAAAAGTGGCAGTAGACCTTTATTGTTTTGGCCAGAGGCAAAATGGTTTTTCTTAGTGGAATTTAAATGTCAAGAAAACGTTTGAGACATGCAACGAAACACTCGCCGCCTCCAACAGGAACCAAACACATCTTATATACATTTGTATATATATATATATATATATATATATATATTTGCTTAACCCGCATAAAAGCCTCTCAGGGGCCATACAAAGATACAATAATGTTGTTGTTTATCTGATATATATGTATAATTTATTTATTTGATAAAAATATTTATTCGTCCGTTGTTATCCAAAGGGGCATCGCAAATATTCAAATTTTTTGTGTGTACATTTTTAATTCAATTAAAATATTATAAATTACCATTTTAATCTATGCAGAAATTATATGATATTTTAATCACGATATAGAAAAATATAAAAATAGTTGGTTATACCTGTTGTAAAATAGTTATTTAGGTATTAAGGTGTATGTGGTAAACGAATGCGGCTCTACGGTCCAACTTAGCGTAAAGATAACATGCTCTAAGTAGGCTTCTAACATGACTTTACTACTCATTTACTATACTAGTTTATATATAAATACGACATTATATTTGATTTACATGACCTCGAATAAATATTAAACTTACATACTGTTGACAAGTTAAAGGACTATTTTTATCCAACTATGTTCGCGAGATTTCACGAATATTTTTAATCAATTCAGAATTAAATTAAAAAACTTATATTTCTTTATTAAGATAATAATTAATTATAGTAAAATACATTTTCTCAACTAAAGCGTGCGTTAAGTTAAAATGTCAGTTTTAACTCAACGTGTGTGTGATCAAGCCAGACCTTCTGTTAAGTACAACTTCACTAATCAGTTAACACTGACAGTTAAACTGAACGTATACCTTATAATGTTTATATACTATATAGATCTCATTACACGATGATAATATATTTAACTTAAAACAAAATAAGAATAGGTATGTGTACTTCAATTAAACCACATTCTTGAATTGAGTGGATGAAAGGAAACGAAATTTTCTGAAATGTAAATTTAAAATAGAGGTTAATTATACGACGAATGTCATGTATGTGATAATTTTTATTTAGTTTTTATATAAAATTATTTTATGCCCGAAGGAGATTTTGTAAGAGAGTTTTTTATACACAACAACGTTTTAATTTTCTGTCGGATCTTAACTAATATTACTAGTTACAGAGATCACCGACAGAGCAGCTCTATCCGACTAAATAATCGCCACAGTATTTTCCTTTAAATCCAGGTAATCATAGTAAACCTGAATTAAGAGGATCGATCGCGATTTTATTAATACTCTTCCAGATTTCCCAGTCGTAATAACCGATAAATTCAATTTCATTTTTTTTGACTTGATCGGAATTTGAGTAAATGTTGAATATATATTAGTATCGAATGTATAAAATAATAGATTGTTTTTTTAATGCTTTATCATTTGGTTGAAAAGTGTATGTTTACTAGATTGCGGAGAGAGGGTTGTAAACTCAATGGGGGTGTTGTGGTGGGCAATCTTTATCAGAGGCTGTACGTATAATTAACCTTCATACGAAGAAGACCTCAATGGTGCCTTTTGCTATGGACCTTGTTTGGGTAGACGACCCTCTTGTGAGTCTGTCTGCTACTTTATAAAATGCAACTTTGTCCCTAATGGCGCCGCTTTATAAGGGGAAGCTTTTTCGGACGGAGCTCCAAATAAAAGACAAACCACCCTTCCACATGAAATCGTTTCAGAAACGACCACAGAACCTCACGTGCACTACTGAAAAACCAAGACAGATTCTCTAATTCAATTACTATCATCGTCTTCAGCAAAATTTATTTACAATAATATTATAACACTTACAAAACGACTTAAATAATAACTCTGAAAAAATTATCCTTTGTGAATAGGTTGCTGTATCTTGTTTATACTAATTCCATATACATATATAGGTAGGTTTAAATAACATTTTTATATATCGAATGGGTTTTTATTTTTTTCACATACTTTTTAGAACTCAATGCTATTATTATCCCTCATTTATTTTTTAATTTTATTTATTTAAAACAGCTCCCAGAAAGTATCGGGAAGCCTATAGTTTTGTAATTTCAAATAAAAATGAAAATTCTCATATGAATTATAGGTAAAAAGATTTATAAACTCTCTACACCTATATCTAATTCCTAAGATGTATTATATTATCAATCAATGTATAATTCATACTTAATAAAGAAATTATAATATACATACAAATGTATATTATGATCTAACCTAGTTACTTATATGCAAATTATAAGTAAATTGTTAAAAAAGATTCTGCCATTCAATATTTATTTATTCTAGTAATGAGACAGATAATTCTATAAGATATTTATTTCTAAACATTTAAAAATACCAATATAAAAAAATATTTATTTGCATTCCTTTTTTATTTATACATAATTTAATTATCATAAGGTTCAGCTGTTTTAAAGTGCAAATTGTATAAATAAAATAATAATATATACAATCCTCCTTCAAAACATGTTTTTTATTATTTGAATCCTATTCTTGTATTTATTTTTGACTTTATAATATATAATGCGCAATAAAACTTTAATCGAATAATTATTAAATAAATAAAATCTTTGCAAGTAAATTTATATTTTATAGAGTGACGTGGTTCGGTCTACAAAATGAAAATCCCAGCTGAAGTTTGCATCGTAACCCAAATAAGATTTTAAGCTCAAATCTTTTTCACTTTTACCTTGCTAAAATAACATTTCATTTTATCTTGGTGACCTGGAATATTCATACAACACTTGCTTTCCTCTCTAGACTGCATCTAATTGTACTGTAAAATAAAATAAAATATATATTACTATATTAAATCGTTATCAATTGTAATACTGTGATGTGACTGATATTTTCATATTGAAAAGTCTTTATGCTATGTTTAAAATGTGTATTAAATATCATCACGAGTCAAAATATTTTTTTTAATAATAAGACATTATTCCGTGAGTATATTCCAAATATATGAGGTGAATATAAAATTGCAGTGTCTTATGATTACTAGCGTAAACCTGTACTATATAAAGTGCACCCTGTATACAATAATTATAACAAAAATGTTCAAATCTCAATTTTGCTAATATTGAATACAAAGATTTTTTTATCATTAACCTAATCTTCAAAAAAATTAGAAACATTAATGAAAAAACAGATTTTTACCATTTCAGGTTAATTATATTATTTTGTTTTATATGCATTGATTTTTTTAAATATAATTTGTTGGCGGTTTTTTTACTGAATTATCGAAATTAAGTCGAAATACTCAATTCTATTCTGGATATATGAGTAAACCTGAATCGGGATTATATTATGTAATAATATTGCCCGATCGAATTGATTATTTCATTATGGGGTATTACGCTGTTATATTTAATATTTAATTAATTTAGTATGATAATATAGGAGCTATCTATTATTAGATGTACGATCGATCAAAGTTCCAACCTAAACATAGATAAATGTACTCACTGTCGCAAAACCGTATATATATATTCACGCGGATGACACCGCTATATTCACATCATCTTACAGATTAGACACAATTCGTAGACGCCTCCAAGCATCTGCAGACCTACTAACACAGTATTACTCTCGCTGGAAATTAAAACTCAACGAGAGTAAAACTGAAGCAATAATATTTACTAACAAAAAAAAGCGATCCCACATCCCCCCTCTTAGTATCAATAACGAACAAATTCCTTGGCTCAAAGAAGTCAAGTATTTGGGAGTTATCTTAGACTCCAAGTTGAACTGGTCCAAGCATATAAAATATGCTGTGGACAAGAGCAACCTGGCTATTAACACCTTATATCCACTTATTAACAGGCGTAGTCAGTTGTCACCCAAGAATAAGCTACTTCTTTATAAATCAATTATCAGACCGATTCTCTTGTATGGATGCCCAGCTTGGTCTACTGCGGCAAAAAGTCATATTAATAAAATTCAAATTGTCCAAAACAAGTGTCTTAAGATGGCCTTAGATCTTGAACCTGGCACATTTCTAAAAGAAGTCCACGAGGACATTAAGTTAAAATTGATCAAAGCAAATATCGCAGATTTGAGTAAAAAACATTACACTAAAATGACTAACTTCCTGACTAACCCAATCATAAGACGTGTAAATAAAACCAAATATGTCTCGAGGACACCTAAGTTCATTTTACCAATGAACTTCCAAAACTGATATTATTTTTAAAGATAAAATAAAATTTCCAATAATCCACTCAACTCAAATTTGGTTTTACCCAAACAAATTGTTATTTAGTTTTTAAGCATTATATATTTTGTAACTGTTTTGTTAATATTTTCGTTTTTATTATTTATTAACCTTCAAATTTGTAAATGGGTTTTTATTTTTTTTTCCCATTCTTTCTATAATTAAATACTATTACTCATGTCAAATTTAAATAAAACATTCTCATGTTAGTTATAGGTAAAAAGATGTAAACACTCTGTACACCTAAGTCTATTTCCAAAGATGTATTGTTCTATCAATCAATGTAAAAACTTATGTTAATAAAGAAATTGTAATAATATATATATATATTCAATGAGCCAGCAAAAAAAAGAGTTAAATATCACAGATTTTGTTCATTAAAATCAACAATGCAAAATATGCACTTTATGAATTGCAAGCCGATATTTAAATTTTATAGGTGATATGGCTGTGTGGGAATTATTTTTGGATGAATGCACAATGCTCACTTTGTAGAAAGGCACTGTTTGTATGAATCCAATAATATTGTGTTCTATTATAGAATCCCCTTTATTGTAAATCAATGTGGATGGCGGTGAAGTGGTAAGCTGTTGATGAAATGAAATGTGTGTAGCTTTAAGGATAAGTCTGGTCGACAACAATCTTGGGGAAGAGACTCGTTCAGGAAGGATCCATTGTGACAGTGCAGCCTCTTTCCGCCTTCAAACTGTTCAACCTTAATTGCATTGTTCTTCAGACAACACAACTCTACAGATTTATTTTCAAACAACCGATCTTCTCAAAGGGACACTTGGAATTTAAATAAGATGGACGATTTACGAGCAATCCTATAAAGGACTGTATATTATATGTATATCATATTATTTTACAATCTCACCAATCACAGCGGTAAGTTAGTTCAGTCTTGTTTAAAGAAACAAAGAATATAGGTATCAATGTATTCATATAATATGGAGGTATAATAAAATAATCTGAACTCTATTTATACAGAGTGGAATTCAACTAACTGAGAATATATTTAGGGGTGGTATGTTATCGCCCAAATAAGTGACTATTTTTTTATATTTGTAAAAAATCATATTTTTTTTTTGGAATCGAGTTTGGATCGCCAATCTTGGAATCAGCTGTTTCTGTCAAGTACCTAGTAATGAAGTCGCGTGTATAAAAAAAAATTTCATTTGTTTTTGATATATATTACCATTACCAAAAATATTCTCAGTTATTTTAAGTCCACCCTGTATAATAATTTAAACCATAAAATATAGTAAAGCCTAAAAATTATTAAGGGGTATTTTCAATAATTTTTTTAATAAATTTATACACTTGTTTATTAGGAAATTATTATAACATTTTTTTTTAAATATTGACATAAATTATTTATTCAATATCACAATGAAATTCCTCTAAAAATGTAATATCACAATAAATCTATATGAATATAATCTATTTCCAAAAAGTATTAAAGCCTTGTCAATGGGGTGGGTAAGAGGGTAGTTTTTGGAAATTATAATGCAGATAATCAATAATCTTCTTCTTGTTCTTAACGACAATCTTGCAAAATTTCACGAATGTTTTTATAAAATCGTTGGTTAAAAATTACACGAATACGCTTGGATGTATAATAATATAATAAATAATAATATTATAATAATAATAGTTCGGAAATAAAAAAATGACACAATTGTGATATGTTTAAATCTAGGCAGAGAAGACTCCGAAATAGCCGAAGATATTGGCATTTTGTATCAAAATCGTACAAGTCTTTGTTATCTGTATAGTGTTCAGGAGTTGTAGTCCGCGAGACGGGAAGACAGGAAATGGAATTTCCTCAAATAAATCGAAAAATAACCCCACTCAAACAGGCTGAAGGGAAGAAGCACTAGCAAATGTGGGATACAAGATCCTAGTGTAGAAACAACCTGGCGCTTGCCATCATTCCCGAAACAGCTTACTGACGACTACCTTCACATATTATACATCCGCTATCTTCATACAATATTATCTATCACATTATTATATTCACATTTTTTACAAAAATAATTTTATCATTCAGAAAATCGCAGTAAATGCCACGATATTTTTACCCGAACGCAGGGGCTAATCGGATTAATATATTATTTTTTAATCCGACTACGATTCAAGTTACACAATTCCTTGGTAAATTATCTGAATTAAATTTATTTAATAATGAAACCTAATCCAAGTGGGTGTAATTAAGTGCTCTGATGTATTAGATTTCAGCAATGATCTTTTTTATAATATTGCTTTATTATTTTATTTCCATTCTACACTTATTATACCTAAATTCATCGGAAAAACTGTAAAGTTGAATGGAAATTGAATTAAAATTTTTATTAATACGTTTATATTTTAAAGTTTTCTGTTACTATCCGAAAAATAAAATAGAATAATAATTTTACCACATAATAAAGCAATAAAATAAAAATGTTTGCTGCGTAGTGCTCTACAATTGTGAGTAGTTGAAAACCTGTTTTTTCACCCTCTTGACCGAGCTTTGGTTATCATTTACTATTTATATACTTTTCATATCAATTTATTTTAAATACTGAATCTATTGCTTTATCTCAAATTGTACGGGTTTTCTATTAAAAAGTGATAAATATGTGTGATGTTCTAAATTTTTTTTAAATTTAAAAACTAACCTGTATATAAAAGTATATAAATGCAGTGCTCTACAGTTGTCAGCAATTGAAAACCTGTTTTTCACACACTTTGAATGTCATTTGTTCACTTTGAACTTGTGTTAATTGTATATTTTAGGAAAGAGGTTATCATAAACATAAAAAATCTATTTTATACTTTAATATAAAATATAAAAATAAATAAGTGATTGCTCAATTCTTAAAAGAATCTAAATATGTATCTTTGCGATTCCCTACTTAATCATTTTATATTTTCACTGATTCAAAGAAGACCATCTTATAAGGATTTTTTACATGACAACTAATTTATCGTTTGTATACATCATTGTTTTCTTTTTTATATTATACAATTTAGAGAATATGTGTTAAAAAACTAAAAAAATATATATTAAACATCATTTTAAATAGCGAAAATAATACAATATACAAAAAATATTGGGCGATCTTTTGTAAATATTTTATGTTAATGTTAATTGAGTATTTGAAAATTTTAATTTATTTATATCATGCCTTGGGAATGTCTAAATTATTTATATCAGTTACGTCCAGACAGCCGTCTTGTACACACGTATATTGAAGTGCTCCTTGCATGGTTAAGCAAATTCGAAAGTGTCAAGTACACAAGTGTCGCAACTACCAAACCGGTCTGCCGCCCTGCGACCTCTCCTGATAACGAGCTTGCCGCAACGCCGCCAAAAATCCACTTCACCATTATTATCAGGTACCATCGCTCCTTATCATAGTAACATATACTCATTAGTTAACTCGTAAACGTAATGGCTCAAACGACGATCGATGGGTTTCTTTTACCAAAGAACCCGATCAAACGTCCAAGACCTACTACTCCTACTTCCATTCCAAAACAAAACCAATTTAAGTCGCTGGGGGAGGTAATTTTGTCATCCGATAAGGATGTCAAAAACCTCCCCCGTTATATCTCAAATCTTCAGGGCACGGTGAAAACTTGACGATTGTCAAGAAATTCATCAATAAATTCCAACTACATTACAAACCAAACGGACAAGTCAGAGTCCAAACCAGCAATATCACTGATTTCAGAGCCCTTAAAGCGGGCCTGAAATCATTAAACAAGGAATTTTTCTCCTTTACGTTAGAATGTGACAGACCTAAAAAATCTGTCATACGAGGCCTGCCTCTGCTTCCTGTAGAGGAAATCAAGCAGGACCTTAGCGACAAAGGATTTAAAATAATAGACGTGTTCCTAATGAAAGGAAAAAATGGCTCCATTACGAAGTCACCCCTATATTTAATAAATCTCAGCAATGAGACAAATATGAGTGACTTCAAAAACACTACTAATATCTGTCACTGTAGAGTGACAATTGAAAAATACTCTCTTGGGAGAAATTCTATCACGCATGTTTCCGTTGTCAACAGTGGGGACACGCAGCATCCAACTGCAACAACGCATTCAAATGCGTGAAATGTGGCGGCGATCACCAGACTTCCACATGCATAAAGGATGCCACTTCCCCCGCAAGATGCTGCAATTGCGGAGGGGACCACACTGCAAATTACAAAGATTGCCCTGACAGACAGAAGCAGATCAAATTAAGATCTACCCCCAAGCTGCCAGCTGCGAGACCGGCCACCCAGCGTGCACCAGTGCCGCCCCCGAACATCGTCAACGGACGCTCCTGGTCCCAGGTTGCTCGTGGACCAATGGCCGCCCAGGTCATCTCCCCGTCCACATCTCATCACGTGACTGACCTGTCATGGGCACAGATTGCCCAAGGTCCCACCACCACATCTACTGCGAAGAACATTACCGCCCCAATCTCTAGCGCTGATATGCCGATAGGAGACCTGATGACTCTTGTATTGAAGGTTCAAGAGCTTCAGCGGAAGCTAAAGACATGTCAGACAAAGAATGAAAGGATATATCTCATCATGGAGCTCGCCGCATCGCTTGATAATGTCTAAGGTTAGTCACTGTTCTAATATTAAGATTGTTGCTTGGAATTCCCAGGGAATTTCAAATAAATTCGACGAAATGATTGACTTTATGTTAAGAGAAAGTGTTGACATTGCATTGATAAGTGAAACGTTTCTTAATACAAATATAATTCTGAGAAGACCAGGTTTTGTAATACATCGCAACGATCGAGTTTGCAAAACAGGCGGTGGTGTTTTAATCGTGATGAAAGACTCTATATGTCATTCGAAAGTTGTAATTCGTAAAACTAACTCAATTGAAGTAATAGCAATTAGTGTATCTATTAATAATAAAACTCACATTATTGCCTCGGTTTATAAGCCACCCAAAATAGAAATTTGTCAAGATGATATCCACAAAATTATGTCTCTCGGTAAGGATGTTATAATTGCTGGTGATCTTAATTGTAAAAACACTTTTTGGCACTGTATTCGCGGAAATAAGGATGGCCGTTTACTAAGAGAATATTGTGATAAAAAAGACTTTCGTATCCTTTTCCCCGAAAGTCCAACGCATTTCCCACCCAAAGGATATCCATCCATCCTTGATATTGCAGTGGTTAAGGTTTGTCCTTCTCTCACCGAAGTTGACGTAATACAGTCACTTTCCTCCGATCATCTCCCTATTGTATTTAACATCGGCGGAAATTACAAAATCACCAAAAAAACCTTCTTTAGTTATGAGACGGCTAATTGGAACGCTTACAAAACTCATATTAACAATAACGTTACACTTAAATTCGACACTAACAACACATTTCACGTTGACAATGCAATCACTACACTCACAGATTCTATTAAGAACGCCGCCGCCTTATATATTCCTGTTAAAACCATTAACAATACTTTTAAGAACAAACTTCCATCTGAAATTGTGGACTTAATTCATGTAAAAAATAGATTAATGAATCAGTGGCGAAAGAAAAGAAATTGTAAACTCAAATCTGTCATAAATGCGCTAATTTTAGAAATTAAACATAAAATTAAAATTCATAAAAATGAATCCTGGGAACAGAAGATAAGGTCTCTCAAAACACAAAATAACTCACTTTGGCAGATGTGTAAGTCGATGACTAGAAAAACATCCTTTATCCCTCCGCTCAGGAGCGAAGACTGTAATAAAATTATTTACAAGGCTCAGGAGAAAGTTGATCTCATCGCTGAAACATTCGTTAAAGCACACACATTGACACATAATGACACTACAGATAGTCTCACAGAACAAGCAGTTACTAAGTCAATTAGGAATCTTCACAACTATTCTGAATGTGAGATTGACGAGGTAACTCTTTCTGAAATCTCTGATATTATTCAAAACTCAAAACATAAAAAATCACCAGGACACGACAACATTAACAACACTCTTATTAAACACTTACCACAAAAGGCTCTTGATTGTTTGGTTAAAATATTTAACTCTTGATTGTTTGGTTAAAATATTTAACTCGTGTCTTATTCTTGGATATTTTCCAGATAATTGGAAAGCAGCTAAAGTAGTCCCTATATTTAAACCTGGTAAAGACAAATCCCTTCCCAGTAGCTATCGTCCTATCAGTCTCCTCCCCTGCATGAGTAAAATCTTAGAGAAAGTCATATTAACCCGCCTGCGAAAAACTCTGGATTGCGTCATTCCTAATGAACAATTCGGATTTAGACCGGGCCATTGTACCACTTCACAACTAACAAGAATCTCACAGCATGTTAGAGGAAATTTTAATAATAAAAAAAGTACGGGAATGATTTTCCTGGACTTTGCCAAAGCTTTTGATGTAGTCTGGTTTGATGGTATCATTCACAAACTAATTAACACTAACACTCCACCATATCTCACCAAAGTTATTCAATCTTATCTTACTAACAGAAAATTCTCAGTAGATATTAACAATGTTAAATCTGTACAGCATCCAATCCTTGCGGGAGTTCCGCAAGGAAGTATTATCGCTCCTTATCTTTTCAATCTCTTCATCCATGACATCCCTATTCCTCGTAATTGCTCCTTAGCTCTTAACGCGGATGACACCACCATATTCACATCATCTTACAGATTAGACACAATTCGTAGACGCCTCCAAGCATCTGTAGACCTACTAACACAGTATTACTCTCGCTGGAAATTAAAACTCAACGAGAGTAAAACTGAAGCAATAATATTTACTAACAAAAGAAAGAGATCCCACATCCCCCCTCTTAATATCAATAACGAACAAATTCCTTGGCTCAAAGAAGTCAAGTATTTGGGAGTTATCCTAGACTCCAAGTTGAACTGGTCCAAGCATGTAAAATATGCTGTGGACAAGAGCAACCTGGCTATTAACACCTTATATCCACTTATTAACAGGCGTAGTCAGCTGTCACCCAAGAATAAGCTACTTCTTTATAAATCAATTATCAGACCGATTCTCTTGTATGGATGCCCAGCTTGGTCTACTGCGGCAAAAGTCATATTAATAAAATTCAAATTGTCCAAAACAAGTGTCTTAAGATGGCCTTAGATCTTGAACCTGGCACATTTCTTAAAGAAGTCCACGAGGACATTAAGTTAAAAATGATCAAAGCAAATATCGCAGATTTGAGTAAAAAACATTACACTAAAATGACTAACTTCCCATGTAAATAAAACCAAATATGTCTCGAGGAAACGAAAGTTCATTTTACCAATGAACTTCCAAAACTGATATTATTTTTAAAAAATATAATAAAATTTTCAATAATCCACTCAACTCAAATTGGTTTTACCCAAACAAATTGTTATTTAGTTTTTAAGCATTATATATTTTGTAACTGTTTTGTTAATATTGCTTTTATCGTTGTTATTATTTATTAACCTTCAAATTTGTAAATGGGTTTTATTTTTTTTTTCCCATTCTTTCTATAATTAAATACTATTACTCATGTCAAATTTAAATAAAACATTCTCATGTTAGTTATAGGTAAAAAGATGTAAACACTCTGTACACCTAAGTCAATTTCCAAAGATGTATTGTTCTATCAATCAATGTAAAAACTTATGTTAATAAAGAAATTGTAATATATAGCTGTATTGACTACGGCGTAGTCCTTCGTAGACGTGAGAATGCGGTGAGAAATCGTCTGTCGTAGTCCTCGTTTGTCGGATCGTAATCCCATCGTAACACGTGTCATATTGCGTAATATAAATACGAGTACAATACAATACCAGGAAATAGGATTGCAGTTTCTCTTCAGACTACGATCACATATAAGTGTTACATTACGTAGGTTTACTCAATACTATTTAATATGGAATCCGGATATTTATAATTATACTTTTCATAATGCGTAATAGATTGGTGGATAGGCGCATGGTTAGGAACACCGTAGCTGAGGGTCCTAATCTTCAAATCAAATAATAATCAATTCGATTAGGTGTTGTGATTTAGAGTTCGTGAGTTATATTGATAAAATACCGGCTTAGTCTGATTTCCTTGATTATCAGGTTCAACCAAATATTTCCTTGTATTTTTATATAAAAAAAGATTTTAATGAGTGTTGCTGATTAAAGCAGCGGTATAAAAATCAAATATATTAATATTTACACTACCTTTACCTTGGATTGGAAACGAACTTTAAATTTTGACGCCCAATGGGTAGGTAGTTAATTAAATAAGATACATATTTGATGTATTTTGTATAATCATCTTTCTACAGTGTCCCGGAAACTTCTGCTTATTTATTATATTTTGATATCTTTTGGAGAAAGATATGCTATAAAAAACAAGAATTTAATTTCATATAAATATATTGTTACATAGATGATTGAGGATAAAATGACGATCTTTTATAAAGCATTTACGTACATAAAGATATCTTTCAAAAGTCTTATAAAAATATATTGTATGGGGATGAGCACAAAGGCGTTTTGTTAAAATTAACGGCATCGTATTAAGTATATGTGTGTGTAAAAATTGTTAGCGAGTCAAATTAGCGTCGTTAGCTGTTGTATACAGTGAAATGTTTATCCCGTGTGTCATTAACGAGTGAGCCAAATGAAAAAATCAATAGGAGGTAAAACGTTGGCCAAAAGCAGAACCGCCGATAATTGCCTAATATTATACGAACCAAGCATTGAATGACTGAATCAGCCATTGTAAAGTAAGCAATGAACCGTCAAGATAACCCTCCAAATGCGTTTTGTTTGTTCGCAGTACTTTATGCGAATCTCGAGTACAAAAAATGCTAATACAAATCAGATAAAGATTGCATTTATGTAAATTATAAATCGTTATGTATGTAAAAAACGTTCGACCGAGTAAATCGATATTTAGCTGTGAGATTTCCATTATTCGCTTATCCACAGTCCCATATTACATATTTGTTTGAGGGTTTTTTATACACCACAAAGTGTTAATTTTCTGTCAGTGATCTTAACTATTACTAGTTACAAAGGTCATCGACAGAGTGGCTCTGCCCGACTTAATAATCGCCTCAGTATTTACCTTACAATAACAGGAATAAATTACAGGAAATCATAGTAATCCTGGATCAAGACGATCGATCGGGATTTTATTTATATTATTCCTGATCCCAGTCGTAATAACCGATTAAATCAATTTAAAATTTCTTGATTTGAGTGGGATTTGAACCCATGACCACAGTATTTGTAGCAACGCGTCTTATCCCCTGAGCTATCACGCAGGTTGAATAATATTGTGAACTATTCATTCATTAACGATTATATAAAAAATCAATCTCATGCTGTCGTGTATACGTTAGTTATGTGTATGTTTGGTATTAATTAAAATTTTCCAACAATTTAACAACATTTTGTACATGTAACTTTTGTTTATAATGTGACTATTTAAATACTGCAATTTATAAAATGTACATGCAAAATGTAAATTTATTACGGACGGGAATTTTTTATGTTCGATACAAGTTAAAAAGAAAGAAAAAAACCATTGTGGTTGGCATATCTTTAGTAGCGATAGGTTTGTTACGTCAATGGCACAGATTTACTACAGTTTTATCTCAAACTACGTGAGCAGCTTTTGTTTACATTCTACGGTTTTGTGAAGCAAAGAGTAATTTATTCACTAGCCCCGCCACTTTTTTACAACCCCAAGTGAATATGTGCGTACGTTTCCTTCGTATACTATTCCAAATCCATATAAACCAAGTAGACGAGATTTCAGTTAAAAAGCGCACAGCTTAGAGACCTGGATTACTTTTAAAAGACCTACTCGAAATTTGTAGGCTTACATAGTGATTTGAATGCAATGCCATGCCACAAAAGAATCATTTATATTTATTACATTAAACTTTTTTTGTAACTGAGCTAGCATTAAAAATGTTTTTTTTTCTTAAAATTATCACAATACTTTATCCAGAATTTATCTTAATTTATATATTCTAAAAATTTTTAGTAATTATTAGCATACCTAGAGGAAAGAAGTGCAAAGATCGGTTTCAATTGTTAACTGAGATTAACCCGGGGTTACACGTACATCCAAATTAATGGAATAATATTAAACTAATGGTTTGTACGTGTGACTTTCCACCCCATCATGTTAATTAGTATTTTTTAACATTGTCTGTATTATGTATAAACTACAGCGATCAACTTAAATCTAGGGAACATGTATGTATTTATTATTTATAAGTATGCTTTAATCTTTAACAAAGGAATTTTTAGGTATGTAAGGATTGAAATGAATGGATATGGGTTGTAAATTTGAGTACCGCAACGGACCAGGCCAACACCAAAATGTTATTAAATCACCATTTTGTTATGTGAAAACATTAAGTTTGTTGACTGAAAAAATATTTATGTTTCTATATCAATTGGAAATATAATGAACTTTTTTGTTTTATTTACGTACATAACGAGAGTGTTAATTGTTAATTCGTGTGTGATGAATAATACAATTTTATATGTAATTTAAAAAGTTCCATGGTTTTATTAGAATCCGGTGAAAAGTTTGGAAATTGTGTGAAAGGACATAATAATTAATGGTGGCACTCAAGGTATATGCAAATCGCTTTAGAAATGTGTAGAGGTGTATTTAAATAGGCGTGTCGTTTTACGGAGTAATTGAAAACAAGTCAGTGACCAGCGGGTCTGGTTGTTGTTTAATTTTAAAAGAGAACCCGAGAGGAAATCCCCGAGGCTGTAGTTTACGAGATATTCAATTATGGCAGTGGCGGCACGGGGCGTCGCGCCTCGCCATATTAATGCTTGCGAAATTTATATTTAATCTGCACAAATTGAATTCCGCGTCGTCTGCCATCAACAGAATCTCTGTCCCTCTTTTATACCGAGTTAATAAATAGCTTAAAAACAAAACTATCCACTTGCATCGACTTCATACATAAAATAATGATTTAACTTGTTATACATTCGCGCCAGAGGATGCAAACAGCTCAACGTCAAGTTAGTGTGATTGCATTTCAGGCGTTGAACAGTCAATATTTTGATTTCTATTTCTAATAACAGATGGCCTTAATTTACACACAATATTTACAAAGCAGATATTTTTTTAAAATAGACTAATTAATATATTATCAACCTGTTTTTGCAGCATATTTAACCTTAATCACGTATTAATGTTCATAAAATACTTTGAGAATTAAGATGCGTAAATTATACCAATGATTCATAAGCTTATTTTTCATTGTCTGAATTTTTTTTGGTCAAATTGTCAGATTCTAAAATTATTTTATAACGTTGTTTTCTTTAAAAAAAATCGAGTGTCAAGCATAAAATATATTTATGACAATGACAGCCGATAACGAGAAATATATTGTATTGTCAAAAGTGTCAAGTGAGTGCAATATTACAAGAATGTGTTACATTTTAAAGATTGAAAAGTAGGACAAATTGAAGTTTTCAGAATTATTATTTTTCTGCATGTTTCATATATATGATTTTAGCACTTAGTCTTCATAAAGAGAAATTACACTGAATAAAGTGAGAGGATGACATTTAACGCATTGAAACTGTCACTTTGGGTTGATGTAGGGCAAAACAAACCCGATTGAGTATACAAGGGATGTATCTAAACACCATTATGGGGAAGATATTTAAGTAATACTGTATTTTGTAATATCATATGGTGGTAATCGGATACGAAACACGCGGCATCTAAGAAGGGTTGCCCAAATATAAACATTTCGTAGTGTCGAAGAAATATAAATCGAAATCCTTATGGAGGTAGATCTTTCGATATGAAAAAATAATTTCGGTTCTATTTTTGTAGGTATTGTGTTATTAAAAAAGCCTTAAACCACGCCTTTTGGTCCCCGATCCCATTTGACGTGCCGACAAGAACATCTGCGAATCGCACCTCTATTCATAGTAACTCGATACGGTTATTGGTGTATGGGGAAAATATTATTATTAAGTGTTGGACAACATTGTTAAACACTATAAAGAGAACGAATCCTTAGGAAGCAATATTATAATCATGATTAAATTAATTAAAAAAGTGAAAACTCAATACTTATATTTTTTATTATTGAGGGTGAACCTTGTGAATGTAAAATACAAACATGACAACAATTCAAACAAGAATCTTAATATCACAATCTATATAGTATTTCGACATTGAATAAGTGTGTCACATTGGTTTTATTAATTTTATACGTGGCTTGTAAAACACGAAAGATTTATTATATGCATAAGATTTGGAAATATGACGTATTAATTTATATTTTCAATTTTACTCGACACGAACAATTATATATATTGAACGATAAAAAATGAGTATATTTTCAGTTATCGAAAATAATTATAAGTGATTTATTGTATGCTAAAGCCACGGTTTTCATATATATATAATTTCATTGATTTAGTAAAACATTTAATGAGGTAAGGTTCATACTTGTATTTAAGTTAAATAAAAGTAATCAAAACGTACCTGCTATTAAGAAAATATTTACAACATTTTATCATACTTGTAACAGAGCTCATAAATCTTCTTAAAATTTGAATATATTTACTATTTGACACCTAATTTCGTTTTTTCAAAAAAAAGGACTATTATATTTATTTTCACTAAATGTAGCATTATGAATATAATATGATTATATTAAATAGATGAATATTTGAAAAAATATACAAAGTTATCTATTGATTTTCCTTAAAATTAATAAACCTTATGTCTTCTTGAATAATGTATGTACATATAGTTCGAGTAATATAATTAATTTACGACCATGTTTTAAGGTATTGTTATTAAAATACTTATGTTGGAAAACTCTTATCAAGTATCCCTATGTGAAAAAAAGGTAATTATTAATTGAGTTGTAATAATATTTATTTGAAATGTTAAATTGCTTATGAATACATTATGCGAATTTCAATTGTGTTCGAAAACCAGCAATCACCAATATTAAAAATTATTGATTGTATTATATGAGCGTCTGTTTTGGATGGTGCGTCTCACCTGAGAAAAGTTCGTTAATAAAATATTGTCATGGGTTTTGTGGGCAATAAAATATATTAAAAAACATCCTATTATCCCGAAGGAGTACCTATAGTAAGTATGTGAAGATTTCGTAATATAAGGGAGTGTGCCTACAAGTTATTCGATACTTAGCAGATGTACACACATTAAACAGCTGCAAAATACCCTCGCCCTATACTAACTACAACAAAAATAAACACAACTGAAGGATTTCAATACATCTATTATCATCTATCAAAAGTGCGGCTGCTCAAAAGATTAATCCGTGAATGAATGTCCCACTACAGAAAACCGTTGATCATATTTCACGCCAGGAATCGTTATTATTAGTTGCGAATGAAATTCATCTTCGGTTAGAAGTTTTCCAGAAAAGGGTTCCCGAGACGTCAGTCAATTTATTATTAAACAAATTTCCGTCGCACCAAAACTTGGAAAGTTTCATTTTGCGAAACGATGACTTTTTCGAAATGACAGCACAAATTCACCCCCATTTCCTGAAAAGGATTCCGTTACATGGCTATTTTTGGCATCTCGATGCCCGAGGGAATAACATTCTACGAAGGAATGTTAAGGCGATGCCGAAATCTACTTGTTCTAGGCTATCATTGTAATAATAAATTATATGAAAAATATTATAAAAAGGATATCGCAAATTGATTCATTTATAAAAACAGTTTTCCCAATCGGTTATATGTATAAATAATTAGCCACTTACAAAATGTCGATTATAATATCTTTAATTTAATAATAAAAATGTTAGAGTGGATTTCAAACTTAAGTGCTAATACTAATTTATAGTTTTTTCTTAAGAAAATACCTAAAAATAATCAAAACAGTAAAAAGTGTGCAGTATATTTTGCATATTTAATGTAAGCCATTGATTTCGATTAAATATTTATTTAAATCAATATATCACCCTAATGGATACATAAACCATTTTTAGAATTGTAGTACTGTACGAATTACCTTTTACTATATGATAATTATATATTTTTTTTAATTCTAGATCACTATGAATAATTTTTTTTAAATAAATCAATAATCAGTGACAAAGGAAAACAGGATTGTGTGCTATACATAAAAACATACTAAAAAATATATACTATTGGAAACCAAAAAAATATTTTAAATAAACAACATAATCTGAAACAAAATAAACTTGTATGGTAAAATAATTCGTATGATATAATGTCTTTATAATTAAGTGTTCAATCGTCTTTTTTGGATATGAGAACTAATAGAACCCGTCACTCGAAATTAAGGAATAATACGTGTCTTTCTATTCTGCTCATCTCAGAATATTAAATAGTCGTTTTGAGTTGGCAAATGAAAAATATCTGTCGTAATAGGTCCCAAGACGAAGACCTTGTCGTCCAGACTTCTTTATCACTGGAAGGAATATCTTGGCCTTTGGCTGCACTGTCCTCATATATTTCATGAAATTGGACGACTCTAGGATAATGCACTTTTTATAAGACATACTACACAGAAAACCCTTATATTAAATATATTGCATACTTAAGGCGTTTGTAAGATAATTATTTATTAAAATCGTGTTAAAAGAGCAACATTCAATGACGCGGTTATCTATTTATGTGGACTATGTAATTAAATAATTATCAGTTGTGCCACAAGGTCAATTATTAAATAGTCATTAATTAAACAATAATAATTCTTGAAAAGTAATTCGACCAAAAACAAAATAATAAATAAAACAGTTCATAAATTATATTTTGTCCTGTTTTATTTATTTTAATATAATTTACGGATGACATTGTAATAAGTGATACAATTTTAAGTACATTTTTGGAAACTTAAAATTAACGTTTACTAATTTAATTTAAGCCATCAAATTTTCAGGACCATTTAACAAAACAATATAATAATTATTTATTTATTTTCTTTAAAATTTATTTTTTAAAAAATAAATTATTCTTCCTACATTATTATATTTATTACTGTCCATGTATTATATGTCCAAATATGTATGTCCATGTCCAAAATATTAAGAAGATTTAGAATGTCGTTTAAAAATTGATTAATTAATTTAATTGTTTGGTGTCCCATTCATATTAAAAAATGAAAATATTGTTTGTCGAGTTTTAATTTCAATGATATGTTGTAAGTTATTTATAATTTTTTTATGTGAAAACTTATTTCATATATTAATAACGTAGTTAAATATGGCATGTTAATAATAAATGTGTGTCTACATCAAATAAAAGACAAACCTATCTATTATATATGTTTATACTATAATTTTAAAAAAAATATTCACCTATAGAAACACTTTTCAAGCAATCTGTAAATTTGTAGAAACGTATATAAACATGATAATGCGATATGAATTTAACTTATGTATATTGTTATGTTAATGTTAAATAAAGCTGTGTTATTATGATAATTTATACAGTTTTTTAATATTAATATAAATTGGAATATTGTGAGAAGTTTTGTTGAGTTGTTATACTTCGAGTAGAGTAACTTTCAAGTTGTACACCTATGGGAAATCTTTTATTTTAAGCTCTAGCAGTGTTGGACTGTGACCAAAAGTTGAGTTATCAATCACAATGAAGTAGTTAAAGGACTATACGTGATACAAAAGCAGTTTCTTTATAACGTGTTGTAGATTGAATAGTGTTGTGTTTTGGAAAGCTTCTCATTACATGAAATTTACGACGTCGTTAGCTACCAATTAGCAATATTTTCAAACCCACCATAAAATACGGAATACCCAACACTGTGAAATTCGATGAGCAGAAAAGTCGTACACTGCCTTAATGAAATGTTGATGGCCCGAGTGCCCGTAAAATAATCGTTTTTCATTTAATTCGAAGACCGAAAAATACTCATTTACGTATAAAATATTAGAACATAACCGTGCAAATTTGTTTTAGGTACAATACGCATAATATTGAGTAATCATAACATTTTTCTTGAATACGATGTTAAAATAATATTTTTATAATTTGTGCAAAAAAAACTTGCTTGCAATACAAGATAATAATAAGCATAGCTAATAATACAACTATGGTCCTGGGTTCAAATTCCGCTCAAGTAAAAAAAAACAAATTTGATTTGATCGATGATCAGGTTTACTCTGTTTTCATGTATTTTAAAGTAAATACTGAGGCGATTATTAAGACTGTCTAAATAGTGATTCTTAAGATCACCGAAAGACAATGAATTAACACGTTGTTGTGTCTAAAAAATCAAATTTGCAAAAAAAAACATCGCAAAAGTAATAAATATTAAAATAAAACTGAAAAATTATGAATCGTAATTATAATACGAATATCGGGTCTTTTGTCCCAAAATAATCATTTAATTTGAAATATGCAGATAATAAAAAAATAATAGATATAAAAAGTATAATCACGGGTTTGATAAAGTTAATTGACCTTAAATTTAAAAAAAATACAATCATAGTTTACATAACTGTAGAATTATATAATATTAAATATAAAATTATTTTATTATGGAGGTTGAAATTGCAGGTTTAAAATTATATTTTATTATTCTTTACTACAACACGTTACCAAAAAAATGTAATTCATAATCGTTGCGAATTCAGATTTTAAGTTAATTAGATTTGATTTAAATATTTGTTCGGAATCTTTATAATTCGATTTTTTGTCTTGTATTGAAGTGCTTTTTAACTGTTTTTTTTTATTAAAACATTGTTGCAGGTCTTTCCACATGTAATGTTATGAAAGTGTACATGTTAAATTAGTAATATACAATATTAAAACTAAAATAAAATATAACCGTTTATCATCGATGACGAAAAATATAATATTGGTGTATTGGCAGATATTGCAGGTGTGAGATAATTGTCGGAGAAATACCAACGGGCTTCAATTTTGAAGGTAAAACGACAGATGTTTAGGGCACATGCCATACATATACCATGGAAGGGTCTCCCCAACATCATTATACACCTTGGGGGTTTCACTAAATAGCACCGTATGTACCTATAGAAAAAAAAATAACACAATATCGATATATTTAACACGGAGACAGTTATGAAAATAGACACGCAAACCGTAACATAATGGACACAAATTTGTCATCATAATTCTTCATGCGAGCATATGTGAGCTAATCTTAACCTTCACCTAAATGAGATTCGATGCATTTAATAAATAATTTTATCAGCAAATGTTTGCTAGCAAATAGGTATTATTAATAAATCACAGAATGATTATTAAGGCCGTGATGAATGGAAAAACCGAGAGCAATATTTTTTTATATAAAAACCATGCATGATGTGGAGAAATATATTTTAAAATGAGACGTATTTTATAACTGGTTATCTTGATAGGTTTATTATTATACAATTTCTTTATTAAATATAATTTGCATTCAATGTTTTGATACATTATGATTAGATGTTACAATATTAAGTTTATATATTATATTATATTAAGTTTATTTTAGACTAAGTCTTTTACTTATTTTAATACGGAGTACAATCAATTGATATTTAAAATAATTGGTAAGTCATAACATAATTTTTGAAAAAAAAAATACAAAACCCCACTTGTAGAACTACTAAAATATATATTATACATTATACATAATAATTAAATTAAATTAAAATAACCAAAACATATACTTAATATTATATGAATAAAACAAAAATATTGTGAAACACGAATATGGTAAAATCATTAATGACTGTGGAGACAGACAAAAACAAATGTGTGTGAGAAAAAAGATATAATAAATAAATTTTATGAAGTGTCCCTTAAACATTTCAGTGGTAAATTAAAGTTTCGCTTATTTAAAACATATTTGATTTTGTTAACAATTTGTATTGAGGTTAGGTTAGGTTAGGTTAGGTGAGTTATCTTGATAGGTTTATTGTTGATGGCTATGTCATAAAAAAGTATGTTTATTTTTAAACTCTTTATTTTTATATAGTTAAAAAATAATGAATTTAATTAACGATTTATTATAGTGGCAAACATTAAATGTGTGTCAAGAAATTATGCGAGCTCGTTAGTAATTTTTTTATTATTATAGACATACATATTTATATAAGAACGCTAATGCATTTTGAATAGAACAAAGTGTGTCAGTTAGTCTATGAAGTGCAATGCTACTATCAAGAGTGTTAATCTGTGTCCTAATATGTCTTATCGAGTATTCTTCAGGATCGAGGATACTGTGCTTTTACTTGATACCTTCTCATAGTCATCAAATTGTGATTAGAGGACTAGCCAGGAATTTACTTGAGAGGGGCCATGAGATGGTTTTAGTAAGCCCAATACCATGGGGCTACGAGCATCCCAATTTAACTCAAGTAGATTCGAGTGAAACTAAAAGAATATTGACTGATATTGTGAGCTTCAACAATTTAAAAGACAAGGAGCCATCTTATGGGCAATTAGTGGATCTATTTGCTCGAATTGTGAATAAAATTGTTGCATACACAATCGCAATGCCCGAAGTTCAACATTTCATACACAGGCAGAAGTTCGATCTCGTTATGGCCGAGTACATTGTGACTCCTTCAATTTTTTATTTGAAACATTATTTAAATGTGCCTCTAGTTGGTGTAATTTCAATGGACGCATTACCTTTCGGACACAGCGACGTTGGACAGTTTTTCCATTTGTATCAATATACAGAATCACACACCGGGAAGATTTTAGCTCCAAAAACATTGAGCGAGAGACTCAGAGTCGTGTATGAATATTACCGATTGTGGTATATGTACAAGAATATTTGCATACCCGAGAATGAGTATATTGTTAAAAAATCAATTGATCCCAACTTTAAACACTTTGATAATTACGATATCAGCCCCGATGCATTGTTGGTGAATGCTCATCCTGTGATAGGATATTCGAGACCAGTTATGCCAAATTTCGTTGACATTACTGGAATACACATGGAAAAGCCAAAGCCTCTGCCAAATGTACGTATGTTTCTGAATTTGCTTAAATAAATCCTTATTTGTGCTGCCGATTGTTTGCATCACTTGTGAACGCTTTGATTTAGAACTAAATATTCATAAAATTTAATTTATGAATTAATGAATAAGAACACATAATACCGTCAGCTTTCTTTGCAGAAAGTCTGTTTTGCCAAAATTTAAAGATGAGACAAATTGTACAACTATATATTAATATTTAAATATTTCCAAAGTTTATTTTATCAAATCTTTAATAAAATGTAAGGTGTAAATAAGGTAAAATGGATGGATGGATACGAATTATATTTGCTAAATAAAAAAATATTTCCAACAATTCTGTATTACTGCTACTTGGCATCAAAATCTAAATATAGCATATTTTTTAAACGCAGTCTGCATAGAAAGCCGATGATACGAATAAATTTTATTAACAAGCTTTCAATATGTGTTTTATATGAATATCTCTAAATACAATGTAAAAATCCCCAATTGAGTTCATATTTTTTGTGGGAAAAAATTGCCTCAAATTTTGTGTCAATATTCTTAGTGACCTTATGATTATTTTTTTATTCATACAATATCATGCACAATTATTTTTTTCAAAAAATATACACAGTATACTCATATACATTACAAATATATATAGACTATCGCATATTTATGAATTTTTTATTTAAAATTAAAATAACAAATTTAATATTTGCCAAATTCTGCGATATACCAGCGATGTTTTTGTATTTATTATTTCTTGAAGATCTATTTATATTTGTAGGATATTAAATCATTCATTGAAGAGTCAAAGGAGGGCGTTATTGTATTTAGTCTGGGTTCAAATGTGAGAAGTGAACGGTTACCAAAGCAAGTGGTTCGTATGTTTTTGGATGCATTCTCTATGATACCTTATAGGGTTCTATGGAAATGGGAATCCAATGAAACAATCACCGGGAATGATAATATCCGCACATTCAAATGGCTGCCTCAAAGCGATATATTACGTAAAAATCAATAAATATATATACCTACAACTGATGATTTTATTAATGAAATAATTTCACTTTCAGGTCATCCCAAGACGAAACTATTTATATTCCATGGTGGATATCAATCAATGGTGGAAGGGATTACACATGGAGTACCGATGATTGTAATACCATTTGTAGGCGATCAATATTTGAATGCTGAAAAAATACAACACTATTCCATCGGGGCCAAGTTTGAAATGAATGAATTGAACAAAAAAACCCTCAAAGATGCCATTATGAGAGTCATTACAGATAAGAGGTATAATCAAACTTTGTAAAACTAACACATTGATAATTATTTAATTATTATTTTCTTAGTTATAAAGAAAACGTGGTGAAAATGTCTAAGCAATTGTATGATACTCCGATGAGTCCTTCTGAAAGAGGCGTTTGGTGGATCGAGCATGTGATAAGACATAATGGGACCAAACATCTTCAATATAACATCAAGAAGAAACTAACTACGGTTGAATATTTATACTTAGATATTATATCATTATTGATAAGTGCATTCATTGTGTTTGTTGTGGTTCTAATTTACGTCTACAAGTTTTCTAGGAGACATTTTGACTTGATACGGAAAATTGACGAGGCGAAACATAAAAAAATAAAATGATAAAATTAATTTAATATGTTATAAAGCATTTATTTATAAAAGGCCCTTTCAAATAAGCCTTGAGTTTAATATTAGTACGCACATATCTTATTTATTTTAATTTATTAAACCAGTAAATAGAATTCACCTTGTACCTAAATCGTTTTAATACTTAAATAAAAGTTTTAAAATTTATTAAAATTGCAAAGTAAAAATAATAATTTATAAAAATACTAACAAAGATTACAATGAAAATAAACAGGAATTGAAAAATTGAATTTATTATTTATTTAAAAATATTATGTAAGAGGTCACAAAAATAAATTGCTAGTATAAAAATAATATTGAATTTTCACTGATCATCATCCTAATTAAAATTAGAATAGACTCACCTTTACACAGTCATATATCAATACTTAGGATGCCAATTAACATAAGTTTTTAATTGGATATAATCTGAGAAAATCAATTAATATTCAGAATATACATAAGTAGCATTGTTAGATGTTTTAGTATGTTTGTATTGCGTGCTTTGTGAATCCAGCCAAGCAAAAATGTTAATATAAAAGTTGAGAACAGACACGTAATGTTGTTTTGGCTTTAGTAATTTGGCTTGCATTCTAAACGGATGAAAACTCGTGATATTTCATAATATAAAGACGAGGTGTTTCTAAGCCTCGGGCATCAAATCGGCTACGCAGTAATGCAAAACGAATCCTACAGGATCTCCAATACCAAATAATAAATAATATAATCAATTTATATATTAAATATTCAGAGACTAGATCTGTGAGCTTAGGTAGATGATAATTATAAATAAATTATTTATATAGTATAGAATTGTAAATAAATTATTTCAGTTAAAATACATTCAATCAAATATAATTTTATGGTTTATAGTAATAATTTCGTGTTAAAACAGATAAAACTGTAGATTTTTTTTTACTATAAATTTATTATTATTTAGATATAAATACATATATTAGTATATCATACTGCAATACCACTAGAGCATTAGCGGGGGATCCCAAGTCGCCGATATATTCTTGAAATTTCAATAGGTACCTAAATATTATATGGATTTTGGGAGAAAATATTGTATTATATTATTATATACAACACTACTTAAAATAACAATTGCCAAAACTTCATAAAAATATATATACGTTTCGAATAATTATTGTAATTAAAAATATGTCTTAATCGACTTCAAGCTTAAAAGTTACGTTAGTATATGCAGATTTTTATGAGCTTTAAAAAATTAAAACACCTAAAGTATATATTTATTTATTTCACATTTTTTTTATTAAATATAAATTTACAATAATTGTTTTGTTACAATAATTAATTAATAAGTATGAGATTAAACATACATACGTAGTATTTTAACTTATTTTCTCAGGAGGATTATTATTTTGATACTCAAAATATCATTATATTACAAAAATCATTTGATAATAATATGTGGGAAAAGGTAATAAAAACCCACTTGTTACTACAGCATATTTATTTGTTCATAGGCAATTTTACTTAAAATCATATAAATGAATAACAAAAAATATTATGTGAATGTTAAAAAAGGCGACCACCGTTTGATTCATGTAGGTGTACATTTCATAGTCAAACAATTTTAAGTGTACACAATACCTACCGATGTATTTAGATTATACTTTCAAAGTTACATTAATTTAATCTATAATTTCCCATGTCAATATTGTAAGCAGCAAGGTCATAGGTGTGCTTAAATATATATTAAAATGAATATTGAGAAGATGTTGCTTAAAGTATAATTGTTATGTGATGCACGCGCGTGCAAGCCATATTCCAGAAGCGGCTGCCGTTGCTGCACCAAAAATTATTATAAAATTCCTTGCATTTACATAAAGTTAATGGCTTTCAGAGCCTCGGGCTACACAGGTTACCATACTTTGGCTTACCTGAACGTATCTGCTACTCCTCTTATTCTCCATCGATATGGATGCTTTTAAACGTAGTAATTTGGCCTGTGATGAACGAAGGCATGCAATAATAATAATGTACCAAGCAAAAATATATTTTGAGCACTTCGCATTTAACGCAAAGCAATTATGTGCTTCAAAGCAGCACAATCAGAAATCGCTCCTAGTGAAATGATTAATTAGAAATAAGAGTCGAGCAAAGTGAGAGAAACTTGAATACAGTTCCGGCAATCAGATTCAGTGATGGCGGCTTGGCTTGCCTTCTGAAAATATTAATTCATAGTGTAAATTACGACCTCTCTCTGACGTTTATCCCGCACTTTGATAATAATTCTATTACGCATGTTTTCCAACAGGGAGTTTCGCCGAAAGAAAAATATGCAAATGGCGACTTTTAATTTTTCCGCTATAAATTTTCATAAGCTGAATAATATATCGCGCCACGTCAAAATTAATTCCGAGCTTTTTTAACGTGAATTGCAAAGCAAAATGGAAAGGGGTTTAACATTAACAGCGATAATCTATTTACGCTAGCTGGTATAAAATGGTTTGACATTAATATTCAGGTAAATACCTTGACGATTATGGCGTGAAGGAATCCGGAGTATCTTCAAAAAGTAGCATCGGTATTCTAGGTCGGCTTGGGAACGGTCGTTTAGTTGTGTCGTGCTGTTCACTCACTTTGTATATTTAATATGTTAAATATATCAAGATTATGGAGTATTTCCCCAGGCGATTGTCAAATTTAAATGCGAATTTTTCATACACAGCCTGCGCTTTAAGCTTTAGGCGATGTCGCGCCAACACCGTGGGAAATTAGAGAGCTTTTTCATTTAACTCAGCCATAGTTTTAAGTGAATACAACACTTTTTTACACGAATTTAAATTCAAATACTTTCAAAACTAAAGAAACCAAACAAACTTTGAAATGAAAAATTATATAAACACACTTGTACACCTATAACATCACACTACAAAGTAATACAAAAAGATTTAAAAAAAATTCGGATTGCAGGTTTTATGATGCAATTTCTTCTTAGTTTCATTTTATATACATCTTATACAAACATTTTATATTATTTTTTTTTTTTTTTTTTTTTTTGATTTATATTTTTGAGTACCCTGTCTAAAGACATCTTACTCGTCGTCTGTTGTCACATTGTCTTGAGGGTTGGTTGTCCAGTGACGACTCAATCCCGGCGTTGTGTTTAGGTTATAAGTGTTCAAGTGTTCATACTTGTTTTATCAAGTAAACACCATTGTCAGTCATTGAATCTTGCTGGCAAGTCAAGTTGTCTGTATTTTTGTAGACGTCTTGCGTAGTCTACGGTCAATAAGTCCCTCGCTAGTACGTTCGGGTGACTTTTTAATCTACTTTGGTACGTTTCGCTGAATTTTTTCAATTCTTCGCGTACTGTCATTGTTGTAGAGTCCTGTAATAGGACCCAGTTGGGTACATACCATGGAGCATTTAAAATTGCTCTCAGGGTCTTGTTTTGTAACCTGTCGATACTGCTGATATGAGTATCCTTAGCTGTCCCCACAGTTGACATCCATATGTCCAAATGGGTTTGATTATTGCTTTATACAGCAATAGCTTGTTTGTAAGTGTGAGTTGGGAATGTCTGCCAATCAACCAGTACATTTGTCTTTTTTTATGTTCCATTTGAAGTCTCTTTGTCTTAATGTGTTTTTGCCATGTTAGGCTTCTGTCAAGGTGTATACCGAGGTATTTAGCCGAGTCTTCTTGTGGAATATTTTTCCCACCAATTTTCACTGGTGGACATGTCTGTTTTTGTTTGTGAATGTCACGTGTGTCGATTTGGTTTGATTTACTTTAATTCTCCATACTTCAAGCCATTTCTGTATTGCGTCAAGGTGTTTCTGGAGGAATTGTGAGGCAGCTGTTGGATCTTTGTCCGAAGCGAGTATGACGGTATCGTCAGCGTATGTAGCCAGTGTTGTGTTGTCGGTTTTTGGGAGATCGTTTGTATATATTAGATACAGTACAGGACCTAGTACACTCCCTTGCGGTACTCCAGATCTTATGGTATTAAGATTTGAAGTTTCGTTGTCATATTTAACAAAAAACTGTCTATCGGTCAAGTACGATTTGATAATATCATACATGTTTTTGGGCAGTTTTCCTTTGATTTTATAAAGCAGGCCTGGGTGCCAGACTTTGTCAAAAGCTTGACTGATATCTAAGAATGCTGCTGAACAGTAGTTTTTTCTTGTATGGAGCGATCTATGATCGTCACAACTCGATGAACTTGTTCAATTGTCGAGTGCGCTTCTCTGAAACCGAATTGATGATCAGGGATCATGTGTTCTTGAAAAGTATTGGTTTCATGTTGCGCAGTAGAATTTTTTCAAATATTTTGGAAAATATTGGCAGGAGGCTTATCGGTCGATATGAAGTGACTTCTTCGGGTGGTTTACCTGGTTTAGGTAGCATAATAATTTCTGCTATTTTCCACTGTCTAGGGAAGCTACCCATTCTAAGTATCGCGTTAAATATTATGGTTAGAAATCTAAATCCGATATCTGGCAATTCTTTGATTATCTTCCCGGTAATCATGTCATGTCCTGGCGCTTTTTTTGCGCGTACTTCATATTTTATAACATGCTTGACGCATTGAAGTCCAATTTTGACATAATAGTTTTCTTTATGTTCCGTACTATCTAATAAATTATGAATGTGACTTTCTTCTTCAAGGGAACACATCCTTTCCGCTGGTGTAAATACTTCCTTGAGATGTTTCGCAAACTCGTTTGATTTCTCTCTGGTAGTTTTTGCCCATTTATCGTCAGCCGTTTTGATGGGCGGTATGGATATTTGGGGCCGTTTTAGTTTTTTTGTAGCTTTCCATAGAGAATAATCTGTAGCGTCGGTTGCTGTAAGACCTTCCAGATAGGATTGAATCCCTTTATTTTTCCATTCACATAGGATATTTTTAATATCTCTTATTGCTTCGTTCAGTTTTCTCTTGAGTTCCTTGCTTCGAGTATTTTGCCATTCTTTACGAATGCGTCTTTTTTCATGTATTTTTTCCTGAATCCAGCGGGGGAAATCATCTGTTGAGTGTGGTTTTTTTGACATATTGGGCGTGGCTTTTTTCACTGCGGAATGAATTTGATTTTGAAAGTGAATAACTGCGGTGTTAAGTTGGTCTTCTGTTTTCAATGGTATATCACATTTCAAATTTTCATTTAAGATATGTCTAAAATATTCCCAATCTGTGTGACGGTTACCGAGTGTAAATTTACTGGGCTTGATAATTGGTTGTAGCAAGCTGTATTTAATAATAACAGGTGAGTGATCTGATGACAGATCGAGGCAAGATTCTGCGCTCAGTCTTTCGATTGGAATTCCTTTCACTACGCAGAAGTCTATGAGGTCCGGTGTTTTTCTCCTATCTGTAGGCCAATATGTTGGTTCACCAGTCGATAGATGAGTCAACTTGTTGTTTGCCATACTTTTATACAGTTCTCTCCCCCTGGGCGTGGCCAGTCTAGACCCCCATTGTTGGTGTTTGGCATTGAAGTCCCCACCTGCGATGAATTTATCCGCTTCAAGTGTTCTGAAGTAATCGTCAAAATGTTCTCGTTTAATCGAGTGTTTGGGTGGGCAGTAAATAGCCGATATATATACATAATTATTTGTATCTCCGACAGCAATTGTGGTTGCTTGGAGAAAGTCTCGATCATATTTTTCAGTGAGATGATGTTTCACAGTGTTTTTAATTATCACCGCTGTTCCGCCATGCGCAGTTCCATCGGGGTGATTCGTCGTATATATAGTATACATGGGAATTTTTATGTAGCTTTTTTCGGTAAAATGTGTTTCCGATATAAGCATTATGTCAATGTTTTTTTCTTTTAAAAATAATTTTATTTCTTGGCTATGTTGTCCAAGACCGTTGGCGTTCCAAAGACATATTTTTAATAATGGAATCATTTTTATTTAGGACAAGAGCTGCCATGATCTGTGTCATGTTGTCCATGGTTTTCATGACAAGTTCAATGAGTTTGTCCATTTTAATTATTAAATTATTTATAATATTGTCTGGTGGTTTTTCGGGAGTTGGCTCGATATTTTTGGTGGCTTGAGCATACGACTTTGGCATGTCATTGGTTTTGAAAGTTGTAGTGTTAGTCAAGTTGTTTGTCTGTTTTGAAATTATTTTCTTTCTTAATACGGGGAATTGGCTTGTTTGTACCTTTTTGCGTGTTTCGCAACCTTTATAATTTGCTGGGTGATTCCCGTTACAGTTGACACACTTCACATTGTTGTCTCTTGTTGTTCTGTTGCAATCAGTTGTTGCGTGCTCACCTGCGCACTTTACGCAACGCGGAGTCCTGTTGCAATATTTCGCGGTGTGTCCGTATCTTTGACACTTTTTACATTGTATGACCTCTTTTTGAGGTCTTGGTGGCTCGATTACGACTTTACACCTAAGTATGGTGTCAATTTTGAATATTTCTTTGTTATTCTATTTTATATTATAATTAATTTTTATATACTTTTCATTTGTGTTTTAATTTTTTTTATATTTTTGTCTTGTCTGTAAAAACAAAAAGCTGTTATGAGCAAATTAATAAAAAGTAAAAATATATAAAAAAATCATATGCAAATAAATAAAAATACATAGACTGTGCGTAAGAGATGTTTCTAATAGTACAATCGTTATGGTTCTATGATCAAAATTATTCAAATCGAAAGTCAAACAGATATCAAATCATAATTACCTAAATGCTTAATTCAAAGTAGCAGATTATATTGAATTGGATTTTGATAGAATATGTGATTTGTATGCAGCGGGTTGACTGTGCTTTATTTATTATTGTCCACTCTGTATTGTATTTTATCGGTAATTAATTTGGGTAAACATTTTGCCAATTCGTTAGGATATGTATACGTTAGTTGATTTGTACATTAGGTTTATATATAAATAGATTCATTGGATATTATGTGACACATGTTAACAAAAAATAATCAAAATTTGAAAGCATATATAATATTATAAACTAAAACTAAGGATTTTGTGGTTGAAATCTTTTTTCAGAAGTACATATGTACCAAATAGTGCCTATCAATTAACTTGGGAATTCTGCAACAACTACATAATATCGAATAGGAGTTCATTAAAGTTCGCAGACCACATCCATTCAATTATTAATTGGAACTCACCAATCAAAACGAAAATAATTTCGAGCCCTTTCAACAATTTTTAGTATTGACCGTTTGATTCTATACACCCTTATCCCGTTATTTGCAAAAAAATAAGGGTTCTCGAATATGTATCATGTTTTCAAATAAATAAAGCACATTCTAAACATGAGTATTTTATCGAATAGCCCTTGTTTTAATAATAATTTACCATTTAAATGGAACAAGCTGATGATCTGATGTTTTTATATAGGTTCGAATCCCGCTATAGCTAATGAGTTATTATACCATTCTGCTTTAAAAAAGTATGACTCTTCGTAGTACATCTAGAACTTGAGCACTAATTACATCTTTTTCCAGTACTTTTTAAACTATGGATCATGATTCTAAATTAATTACTCGACGAAAAAATTTTGAGAGTAAATGAGATTTTAATCTTAAGAATTTTTATAAGAGCATGCACATTTATTTTTATCCATATAAATGTATGTAAAGTGTTGACTTAAATTAAGTAAGAATATTATTAAGGGGAGAGGTTATTTTTTACCCCTAGATGGACTTTTAATAATTTTCATAGTTATTAAAAGGCCACCTAATATATTTATTTATTTATCATATCACCAAATTAATATTAATAAAATATATGCTCATTAATTAAAAAAAATAATCGAATAATATACATTAAAATGTGAAAAAATTAACCTTAAACTTTAACCTTGATAACAATTTTTTTAAACGAGGGGAAACAAACTTTCATTTTCGAAATTTTCATTGATAAACTATCTAAGGAGAAAAAAATAACAAAATACCCTACAATATATTTAAAAAAATAATAATGTTGAGTTATGAAATCTATCTATCAAGTATTACAGTATTTTTAGTCTCGTCATCTCACTCTTTTTTATTTTTACTATCGTTATTATTGTTGTGTTCCTTTTAAAAAGCTTATGATTTTTATATTACATATTTTATTAAGGTGGTTAAAAAAAATGTTAATACAAATTTATCACTCGGTGGTATTGACACTGAGATTAGTTTTCTCGGTTTTGCAAATTGAATCCGGTTGGTATGTTTCCTGCGGTCGAAAACCGCTAATTTATCCTGGCCTTACTGTGATGATTGTCCCCTTCATATTTATGTGGCCGAATATATCTTATTAGAGTCTCTTCTTGTAATAATTACGATGAGTTGAATAGTCGTCGTGACGCTTCCCAGAAGAACATCATTCTTTCTTTTGCGGCCAGGATCGGTAATGACACGGTCATCTTGAAGAATCATTCGCCGCAGTGACTAATCTAAACTCGCCGTCATCATCAACAGATTTTTAAATAAATAAAAAAGGGAATAAATATACCCTTCATTCATAACTAGTCCGCATCAGAAATATATGTAACAAAAATACATTTATTTGAAAATTATATAATATTACTTGATATTGTTGACCCATGGTTGCACGACGTATTAATTCGACGTATTTATCAGTATATTTTGTCGAGTTAAAATAAAAACGGTGTAGTATTTCAAATAAAATTATTTTTTATACAATTATATATATTTATAGTGGCTAACATACACAAAGGAACGTGGGTCAGTCCAGGTGGCACGTACACTAATCAAATTGACCACGTGCTAATCAATAGACGGTTCAAATCCTCTATTATCAACGTTCATACTTGCAGAGGAGCAGCATTCGATTCGGACCATTACTTAGTAAAAGCAGTTTTTAGAGCCAGAATATCGAATGCCAAAAAGGAAAAAAATAAATAAAAATAAGAAACTCAACCTTGTTAAATTAGAGAATGAGGTATGTGCAAAATCATACCAGGCATCCATGGAAAAGGCGTTACAACAGGTTGAGGAAATAAATAGGAATAATGTAGAATCTAGTTGTAATCTAATAAAAAATATTATTAAGCACACGGCAGAATCAACTTTGGGTTACGAGACGAAAAAGAAAAATGGCTGGTTTAACACAGAATGCGAGAGTATTATTAAGGAGAAGAACAATGCCCGTGCACAAGTTCTTAATTGCAATAGCTTAGAAAATAGAGAGAAGTACAAAGAACTTCGTAGGAGTAGTAATAGAGTCATACAGTCGACGAAGAGGACATGGCTAAAACAGCAAATTATAGATGCTGAAATGTTTAGAGATAGGAATAATGCTAAGGAATTTTACAGGAACGTTAACAATAGTAGGAAAACGTTCAAACCTAGACTAAACTTTAATAGGAATAGCAAAGGCGAACTTCTCTGCGATCAGGAAAGCGTTTTAAATAGATGGTCGGAGTACTTTAGCGACCTATTAAATGATAAGAATAGCGATAAGGTAGCCAATAAGAACGCTAGTCTGTACCAACACGCCGCGCAACCACAAATACCACCACCCACCTACGAAGAGGTGTGCCACGCCATCAGAGGACTGAAGAGAGGGAAAGCCCCCGGGATAGACGAGATCTCCAGCGAACTCATAGCATACGGCGGGATGCTCTATGGGCGCTATTACATAGTTTAATAGTATCTTTATGGGAAGGCGAAACGCTACCGAAGGATTGGGCAAGTTCGATAATTTGCCCACTCCACAAAAAAGGTGACGTTAGCGTGTGCAGTAACTATAGAGGGATATCCCTACTATCAGTTATGTACAAGATATTCGCCAAGGTTTTAAAAAATAGGCTAGCAGAATACGCGGAGGAATGCTTGGGAGACTACCAAGCCGGATTTAGACCAGGGCGTTCAACAATGAACCAAATATTTACAATTAGGCAAATATTAGAGAAGTGTAATGAGGCCGACGTGGAGACTCATTACTTGTTCGTAGATTTTAGGCAGGCATTCGACACAATCGATAGGGATATTATTTACAGCACGATGAGAGAGTTTGGGTTTCCCGAAAAACTCATAAGTCTCTCAAAAATGACGCTGACAGACACCAAAAACTACGTACAGATAAATGGTGTACTGTCGGAGTCTTTCATCACCAGAGCAGGCGTAAAACAGGGGGACGTGATATCCCCCTGTTATTTTCATTCGTTTTAGAAAAGGTTATGCGTCTTGCAGGTTGTAGCAAGAAGTCTAATATCTTCTATAAGTCTTTTCAGGTACTCGCTTTCGCAGACGACGTAAATATTATGGCTAGAACTAAGAACGTGTTAATTGATAAGGTAACAAAACAGTAGGATTAGTTATAAACGTTGAAAAAAGTCAGTATATGCATGTGACATCCAACTCGAATTGGTAGCACATCGTAGCCTGAAGGTAGACAATGACCACTTTCAGCAGGTTGACTCTTTTGTATATTTGGGAGCAGTGGTCACTAAGGAGGCTGGAAATAACCAGGACATCAACTCTCGCCTGCAAAGTGCTAATAGGGCGTATTTCGGCTTAGTACGCTTGCTCAGATCAAGATATCTAAGTAGAAGTACCAAGGTAGAATTATATAAGATGCTAATTAGGCCAGTACTAACCTACGGTGCAGAAACATGGGTTATTACCAAGACTGAGGAGGATAGGCTACTTAGGTTCGAGCGGAAGATTCTTAGGAGGATCTTGGGTCCTGTTCAGGAGGCACCGGGACTATTTAGAATCAGACGGAACGATGAGATTTACTCATTATATAAGAGCGTGAACGTAGTGCAGTTCATTAGGGCTTTAACATTAGGTTGGGCCGGACACGTGGAAAGAGCAGGAGGGATAGTATCGGAAATACTATCCAGCAAGCCTGTGGGTAAGAGAAGGCAGGGTAGACCTAGGCTAAGGTGGGCGGACGAATTTCATAAGGTAGTTAGGAGTTTAGGAATTAATAACTGGAGGAGCGCGGCCTCCAATAGAAATAAGTGGAAGATGCTGGTGCGGGAAGCCTTGGTTCATCACTGAACTGGAGTGCTTATGATGATGATGATGATATATTTATAGTTGAAATAATATATATAAAATTCATTATTTAGTTGTTAAGCATTATATTTTGTAATTGTTTTGTTAATATTGGTTTTATTGTTATTACTTACTAATCTTCAAATTTGTAAATGGGTTTTTATTTTTTCCCATTCTTTCTATAATTTGATCCTATTATTTATTTCAACTTTAAATAAAACATTCTCATGTTAGTTATAGGTAAAAATATTTATATACTCTGTACACCTAAGACTATTTCCAAAGATGTATTGTTTAATCAATCACTGTAAAAACTTATGCATAATAAAGAAATTGTAATCAATTTCTTTATTATATATTAATATATATCATTTTCAAAAATCATCGAATCATTATTACCTGTTCCTCGTATGATTGAAGTACACTGATTTATTTTTATATGTTAAATTATGTTCAATTCAACCAATAAATAGCTCACGGGCGATTTGATTTTATCAAACAATTTTTTTCAATAAAAATCGTAAATTATCTTCATAAATATCCAATAACCATTAGGCAGATTCAAAATAATTTAAAATAAAGCTTATTTTTAAAGTTCGTAATATACCTCATGTTTTTCGGGTAGGTACTCGTGCCTATATTTAATAATTTATTTATAATAATCCCTAATAATTTGTATTGTATGGATTATTCATTCTCATCTGCAATTTTGTATAGGAGATTTTATTAATTATTTAATAATTTTTGAAGTTAATGTTTATGAAATTATTTTGGAAAAAAATGTTGCAGTAAAAAATGTATTTAATGATAATTGATCTTTTATATTATAGTAGCGGTTGGTGCGGATGCGTTTGGTTATATAGAGCTTGATAATTTTATTTCATCTTACACATCTCTGTTAAAAATAAAATACTCGGATAATATAAAAGCTTTGAACTGTCTACATAGTTAGATTAGAGACTCAAAGTGCAGCCGCGGTAAAAGTATCCTATTATGTTTCGTAGGACAAGTGACGACCGCATTGAAGAATATATATACATCCAGGTATCCAGGTATATGTACATCTGCTCAGTGATCTCTATTCAAATTTATCAAAATATATTTATAATACCCGCATTTTAAAATACTGTTAACGGCAATAAAGTAACAGAATTAACGGTCTGTGTGATCATAAAATTAAATAAACATCATCAATTATTTATCGGATCGTCGAGATGTCGGAAAGAATAAATTCATTTTTCCGTTATGGTGGTGTTTATATTATTGAAAAAAAAGTTAAATAACAAGTGTATCGAAGTCATCCACCTGCTATAGTTCGTCAGCTGTTTAATACTGTAGTATGTAATAGGGTAGCTACCCTTCATAGTATGATTGCCTTATCGCACGAATTAATCGGGTGGTTGTGAATAATATATAGGATCGACCTCACCGAACATATTTGTTACATATCTAGTTCAATTTTGTTTGAAAAATATTTTTTATTTATATATATTACAATTTCTTTATTATGCATAAGTTTTTACATTGATTGATAGAACAATACATCTTTGGAAATAGACTTAGGTGTACAGAGTGTTTACATCTTTTTACCTATAACTAACATGAGAATGTTTTATTTAAATTTGACATGAGTAATAGTATTTAATTATAG
This sequence comes from Agraylea sexmaculata, assembly GCA_022606485.1. Taxonomy (NCBI): domain Eukaryota; kingdom Metazoa; phylum Arthropoda; class Insecta; order Trichoptera; family Hydroptilidae; genus Agraylea; species Agraylea sexmaculata. Next base: position 97,833 of record JAGTTH010004050.1, on the reverse strand, counting down.
AAAGAATGGGAAAAAAATAAAAACCCATTTACAAATTTGAAGATTAATAAATAATAACAACGATAAAAGCAATATTAACAAAACAGTTACAAAATATAATGCTTAAAACTAAATAACAATTATTTTTTATTTACGTACATAATAGTTTAATTACTCTTCCGTGACTTCCTACTATAAATATCTATTTTATGAGAGTAATTCACATGTCGATATGATATTTTATATTAAGAACAGTCCATCAGGTTCATTCTACTTTTGATTGGAGAGTTTTCCAAAAATAATATTTATTTTTTATTTTTTATTTATTGAGATGTTTTCTGATCAGATACAGTTAAATATAACAGCCCGCGTCAAAATATGTAATTCCCATCCAATTTTAAGCACGTCCCCATTTTTGTGGCATTATATTTGTCACAGAATAATTTTTATTCCGGTAGTGGCTTTTATATATAATATAATAATAGAGGCTAGAATAATATTTTAAGAGTACGAAAGAAGGCACTTTGATCCCGCCGCCTACTTCCTGTAAGGTTCTATCAAATGTCCCGACGACTCCTTTATTACCGTGAATAGTCCTTTAGAAGGACGAGGGACGGTCTCTTCATTTTTTTTCTGTCATCAAATCATCCAAAAGAATCACTGTGACATTCCACCGGAGAAATAGAGAAATTGACCGGTGACTGGCGGATGTCCACAATTAAGATAACCACTTCAAGTTTTGAGCTTTAATTTCACCCCAAAAGGAAGAAAAATACCGAACCTTTATATGAGAATACGTAGCTGCATTCAAATAACATATAATTTTCAACAAGCATATTTGTTATGTGTAAACTTTCAGCAGTTGTGTAGAAGTTTACAGGAAGTGTTATAAATGTTAAGGGGTGGCCTCTGCAAACTATCGACAGCTTTTAACAACACCGTTCTTGATTTACAGCCTAAGGGATTTTCTCTCAACACTTAAAAACCATAAAACATATGAAAACTTTTAATATTATTATTATTTAAACCAAACGTTTAATAAAATTATAATATCAGTCCATAAATTGAGTTGTTCAAACCAAAATCTTTATATACTTAAGTCGAATTAAAAAAATATCTTTAAGAAGGTGAAAAATTATAGGCAAATAAAAAATACTATTCCATGTTATTAAAAAATGAAATCCATCTAACAATTGATTTACGGAATAATACTAAATAATAGTTAACTCAAATAATTTCATACAAATAAAAAAAAAATTTAATCAACCCTTATTATTATTATCCAACTCAAACTAAGTACAATTAATTTTAATTAGCTAATGACAATTTAAGGGGGTTTAAATGGGGTTATGCATGCGCAACATAAGATGATCTGACTTCCCAGTATCTCATAGCCACTGCTGCCCAATTCCTATCTCTACCTCCTCGTGGTGGACCCTGGAAACCTGAACAAGCTAGTTAGTTAGGATCAAATTAATGATCTTGGCAGCGAGTGCGATTAGGGCGAACAGAGAAGGGAGATCCCTCTCCGGAGGTTGTGCGTCAGGCCGATCACCTACCATGTAAAAACTAACATCCGATCACGAAACCTCCCAGCAAAAACATGACAGTACAACCCAACGATAATACACTTACAGTGCAGGGCGTCAGACACCCAGTACCGGTGGTCGTGGGTGCGAAAGCAGGCTCACGGGTACCGTCATCCAACTACTGCAGTGTCGCGGGGGTGCATATCCTGGCCCCCGCTGCATATAAAGCTACAGGATACAAATCGAAAGGGGACTTAAAGTTAGGAACATGGAATATTTTAAGCTTGAATAGACCGGGCGCTATTAAAATGCTCACAGACCAATTGAGCCGTTATCGCATGAGTATTGTTGCTTTACAAGAGATAAGATGGACAGGAAACGGCACATCGAAACACAATGGATGGACAATCTTTCATAGCGTCAGTAATTCTAAGAAAGCCTTCGGTACCGGCTTTGCAGTCAGTGACAAAGCAAAACATATTGTCATTGACTTCGAACCTTTTAACGATAAGATAGCTAGACTAAGGATAAAGACTAAGTTTTTCAATGTTAGTTTATATTCGGTACACGCTCCCCCGGAAGACAAAGGAGATGACGTAAAGGACGCTTTTTATGATAACTTAGACAGGTTTATAGAGAAGGCACCAAAGCACGATATAACAATTATTTTAGGCGATTTAAATGCCAAGATCGGAAATGAAGTTACACATAGAGCCATTACAGGAGGCAACAGTCTGCACGAAATTTCAAATAACAACGGCGAAAGGGTAATTGATTTCGCCGCAGCAAAGGATATGGTTAATGTTAGCACATTCTTCCCAAGGGCTAACATACACAAAGGAACGTGGATCAGTCCAGGTGGCACGTACACTAATCAAATTGACCACGTGCTTATCAATAGACGGTTCAAATCCTCTATTATCAACGTTCATACTTGCAGAGGAGCAGCATTTGATTTGGACTATTACTTAGTAAAAGCAGTTTTTAGAGCCAGACTATCTAATGACTAATCTCACCCTTGTTAAATTAGAGAATGAGGTATGTGCAAAATCATACCAGGCATCCATGGAAAAGGCGTTAGAACAGGTTGAGGAAATAAATAGGAATAATGTAGAATCTAGTTGTAATCTAATAAAAAATATTATTAAGCACACGGCAGAATCAACTTTGGGTTACGAGACGAAAAAGAAAATGGCTGGTTTAACACAGAATGCGAGAGTATTATTAAGGAGAAGAACAATGCCCGTGCACAAGTTCTTAATTGCAATAGCTTAGAAAATAGAAAGAAGTACAAAGAACTTCGTAGGAGTAGTAATAGAGTCATACAGTCGACGAAGAGGACATGGCTAAAACAGCAAATTATAGATGCTGAAATGTTTAGAGATAGGAATAATGCTAAGGAATTTTACAGGAACGTTACAATAGTAGGAAAACGTTCAAACCTAGACTAAACTTTAATAGGAATAGCAAAGGCGAACTTCTCTGTGATCAGGAAAGCGTTTTAAATAGATGGTCGGAGTACTTTAGCGACCTATTAAATGATAAGAATAGCGATAAGGTAGCCAATAAGAACGCTAGTCTACCACCACCCACCTACGAAGAGGTGTGCCACGCCATCAGAGGACTGAAGAGAGGGAAAGCCCCCGGGATAGACGAGATCTCCAGCGAACTCATAGCATATGGCGGGGATGCTCTATGGGCGCTATTACATAGTTTAATAGTATCTTTATGGGAAGGCGAAACGCTACCGAAGGATTGGGCAAGTTCGATAATTTGCCCACTCCACAAAAAAGGTGACGTTAGCGTGTGCAGTAACTATAGAGGGATATCCCTACTATCAGTTATGTACAAGATATTCGCCAAGGTTTTAAAAAATAGGCTAGCAGAATACGCGGAGGAATGCTTGGGAGACTACCAAGCCGGATTTAGACCAGGGCGTTCAACAATGAACCAAATATTTACAATTAGGCAAATATTAGAGAAGTGTAATGAGGCCGACGTGGAGACTCATCACTTGTTCGTAGATTTTAGGCAGGCATTCGACACAATCGATAGGGATATTATTTACAGCACGATGAGAGAGTTTGGGTTTCCGGAAAAACTCATAAGTCTCTCAAAAATGACGCTGACAGACACCAAAAACTACGTACGGATAAATGGTGTACTGTCGGAGTCTTTCATCACCAGAGCAGGCGTAAACAGGGGGACGTGATATCCCCCCTGTTATTTTCATTAGTTTTAGAAAAGGTTATGCGTCTTGCAGGTTGTAGCAATAAGTCTAATATCTTCTATAAGTCTTTTCAGGTACTCGCTTTCGCAGACGACGTAAATATTATCGCTAGAACTAAGAACGTGTTAATTGATAAGGTTAGAGCAATAAGGGATGCCGCTAAAATAGTAGGATTAGTCATAAACGTAGATAAAAGTCAGTATATGCATGTGACATCCAACTCGGAATTGGTAGCACATCGTAGCCTGAACATAGACAATGACCACTTTCAGCAGGTTGACTCTTTTGTATATTTGGGAGCAGTGGTCACTAAGGAGGCTGGAAATAACCAGGACATCAACTCTCGCCTGCAAAGTGCTAATAGGGCGTATTTCGGCTTAGTACGCTTGCTCAGATCAAGATATCTAAGTAGAAGTACCAAGGTAGAATTATACAAGATGCTAATTAGGCCAGTACTAACCTACGGTGCAGAAACATGGGTTATTACCAAAACTGAAGAGGATAGGCTACTTAGGTTCGAGCGGAAGATTCTTAGGAGGATCTTGGGTCCTGTTCAGGAGGCACCGGGACTATTTAGAATTAGACGGAACGATGAGATTTACTCATTATATAAGAGCGTGAACGTAGTGCAGTTTATTAGGGCTTTAACATTAGGTTGGGTTAAAGAGCAGGAGGGATAGTATCGGAAATACTATCCAGCAAGCCTGTGGGTAAGAGAAGGCAGGGTAGACCTAGGCTAAGGTGGGCGGACGAGTTTTATAAGGTAGTTAGGAGTTTAGGAATTAATAACTGGAGGAGCGCGGCCTCCAATAGAAATAAGTGGAAGATGCTGGTGCGGGAAGCCTTGGTTCATCACTGAACTGGAGTGCTTATGATGATGATGATGAATGACAATTTAAGAACAAGCGTTTTTTTGCCAAGTATTAGAGGAAAATAAATGTATTATTATTAAATGGGTTGTGATTTTAAACATTTCACAAAATGTGAACGAATTTATGGACTGTCTCGATCAAAATGCCACATAAGCAGAAGGAATGGAACTTAAATCCATCAGTCAATTACCAGTAAATATTAATATTACCCATTTTGATTACTAATATTCTGTATTTGATTTTTATACATGATATTAATTTATTTAAATATCATATAGGATTGTGTTGTATGTAACATTTCCGTTAACATCGGCCAATTAGTAGATCGTCAAGATATCTGACTGCAAACCTTCCGCCAAGTTGTGATAAGGTTCAACCCTCTATTATTACGCTATAGATGTAGCATGCTGCTTCTATCGATATTTAATATAATAGGAAGAACCATCGTTATCATTATTATTTGCCTACTTTCGTATCACCATATCATATACACTATTTTAAAAATATGATGTAAGTTACATTGAATATTTTACATAAAGAACGTTATCACATGGAAGGCTTATTAACCGATATTTGATTTAAAACAACATATATTTTCCTAGAAAGACAATCAATCCCAATCACACCCCTTTTCGGTAGAATAATTCGTCGTCTTTAGTTTTTTTCTTAACGCATTAGATTATTTGCAAGGTTAAGTATGTACATATATTAATATTTACTATTATGGTCTCTTTTTTAATTAAGTTATACTGAATATCCGACGGTATCATTTTGGCGCAAAAGTTGACACCACCTTTAGGTACCCTTGTCCATATTTTCCATTTATTTTAATTTTAAATGGCCTCCAAAATAAAGGTCTTTTAAGTTGCACATATTAATCCTACAAACAATATAATTTTTTATCAGTTCGATATTTGTACATAGGAAAACATTTGTAAAATCATATCTCGGGTCATTGAGATATGAATTTATAAATTAATACCCATTTTTAATATTCTTCCTAAGAGAATTGTATAGCATCATGTGGTCATTGAAAATTATTTGAAATACACGGTTTTATAAATTAAAGCGTAGGCTGGTTATAAAAAAGGGACGAAAAGGTCAAGGGCCTGTCATATCCACAGCCATGAAGTCTATTTGTCCAACAATCTATCCATCTCGACTAAATTATTCATAATATGGTGTCGGCTTGAGAGTCTGACGTTTGCGAACTCTATTCATTGCTTATTGTAATTGAAATACCGCATAATTAAATATAATTCAATCTGGGGTAGAATGTGTGTTATCCTGGTCAGTGTTTGGACATATCATCGAGATTGAGAGTACTCGAGAGGATGATCATGATGACACTGTAAATTGAGTTGTTTGTGAAAACCCGAATGCTTTTAATGGGTAAAGAACGGGATAAACACGACGACAATACAATGTGAAGCAATTGAGCGGCGGACTATGGGAAAATCCATGACATGGTCGAGTACTGTTCACGTCCACATCTCTGAGGTCCTTCAACAAGGAAAAAAACCCTTCTAAATTCACATATTGTCCTTTCTACTATCATACATTTCATCAATTGAAAATATATCTGTATATGATAACTAAACATAGGTGAAGAGTGTGCCAGAAGCGGTAATTGAATTTGGACACTGGTTTAGTTATGTTAATATTTTTTAGTAGTCAATTATCTGCAATTTCCTTAATAATAACCGAATTGCGCTTATTTATATTTTAGCCTATTAATATATTACTTAATATATAAAATTTATTCAACAAAAGAGGGATACCAGCCAAATTTATCCATCAGGAAAATTTATCCCTCATCAAAGAAAATATTCTTCCTGCATTTCTTAACGCAAAAGGTATTCTTTTGAAGTGAAACCTTCCCGTAAGAGAAAAAAAATATCATTCAAGGTAATCATCTAAATAAAATTGAATATCAAATTAAAAAAATATGAATATGGGATACATTTATCATTATTATTAAGAGATTTTGGCGGAACTAGTGGTCTTCAAAAATATTTACACAATATTACACCTCAATAATTTTGGTCAAGAAATAAAAGATTATACCAACGATATAATTTGTCGTAAATTTCCGCATGCAGCATATACTAATGGGATAACTGAGTATGTCGACGAGTATTCCGACCGATCTAAATCATATTTCTTTTGTTGTAAAAAATTGACGTTATTTTTCTTCACGGATAGAATGGGGTGAAAGAACGAGGCCAACCCCTTAATTTAGGTGGATTTATTGATGCTTTTATACGTCTTTCTTGCTATAATGTGTATTTTCACTTTACGCCCTTAAAAATTGTGTCCGATGCCCACTTATCAAGTTAAAGAGTTCGATTTTCTACTTAGCCAATGGGAAACTCAATATTTGGAAGTAAAAAACTGTCTTGAAATTGAATTTATTGTGCGAGTATAACCTCAACCATACATTAAAGTCCATTAAATAAAAATTAAGCCATAAAACTGTAAATAGATTTTTAACAATAACTCAAAATCTAATTCGAACCCATTTTATTGAAATGCAAAACAAGTTTCGAAAGCAAAATACAAAAAAAATTGAATGCACACATTGGAAAATCGTTCACCACAAATCCATACATCAAAAGGTTTGTACAAATGTCGTTTTACTAGAATAACGTTGTTGTTTTGCCAGTTGAATTAAATTTAATAGTTCGAATCTTTTTCTAAATGCCATATAAAAACTCAACTTGCTATCGCATTCAATCGATTTTTGATTATTGAGTACTTTTATTGAACAGAAACATATCTTATTCCATTCAAATTAAAAAAAATGTACTGACTTGAATATAAAATGAAAAGACATATTGAAATATTCAATAGACAGTAAACCGATATATTATAATGAAAAAAATCTTTTATCTAATAGGATTTACTCGAAAATTATATTATTTACAAGATATATAAAAAAAATATACTATTTAAAATATGTGGATTTATAATTGATCGAAAGGCTTTGAAATTAGAAATAGGTACCAAAATTATTTATCAAAATTATTTGTTATACATTTGGTCGATATTTTTAATAAATAAAAATATTGTAGTAGTATGGAAGCGACTATTTATTTTTTTAACAATGTCGTTCTTTATGTTATACTCAGAATCAATATATTATACAATCACGAAAAAGTCGGTTTATCAAGCGTTCGAAATCTAAACGTTTCAGGGCGTCGAGAGTATTTTTCAGGTTGTCGTTGAATTACAGGTGTAGTTGGTTTATACGACAGGGTGATTAATCAATAAGGGGTTTTTCATCGGTCAGCTGGTATATAATAGTAATTGTATATAGTTATAAGGTGTTTATGTAGCTGCCACTACTTACAATGATTAAATTGCTTCACGTAATGAAAACACTGTGTTGTTCAATCTACTACAAATTTACTGTAAAATATCTCGTATAAGGTTATATACATAAATTGGTTCCCGAAGCTCACATCAAACGGGACTATAATTATCTTTTGTGATATTAATAATCCATATAGCACGTATCAGCTATATTTAGAACATTTTATTCTTATGAATATACCTGGTAATAGGAACCAAAAACAGAGATAATTTAATAATAAGGAAGTGTCACGCGAACTCCTATAACGAAGTCCTTTCCATTTTCTGATATATGTAATGATATAAATTATTAGGATTCTTACACTTCCTTGTGCAAGTATTAGGAATCATATTTTTACTTACATTACCCAAATAATAATTTGATTCAAATATTATGTATTGAATAACATAAAGCCAATAACAGTTAAAGCTATAAATATACTTAACCTAATTTAAATTTATTCACCTATTTCTTGGTTTAATTACCTTGTGACCTATCAAAAATGGTAAGGTCATAATTTCCCAATTAAAATTTTATTTAGTTTTTAAGCATCATGTTTTGTTAATTTTGCTTTTACTGCTATTATTATTTAATTAGTCTTAATTTTTTAAAAGGATTTTTTTCTCATAATTTCTATAATTTTATATTCCAAATTAAAATAAGATTTCCCATGTTAGTTATAGTTTCTATTCTCTGTACTAATAATAAGTCTATTATAAAAAATTATTGTATTATCAATCATTGTATTAACTCACTAATTTAATAAAGAAATATAGTATTTTATTTAACACAGCTGGTTCATCCACAATCAATTATTTATAATTTTTTAAATTAAAATCAACTAAACATTATTTAAATCTAAAAATATCTATTTTTCCAGCATCTTAAAAAATGAATAAAAAATGTGTGTATTTTAATCGATTTATATTTAATTTTATTTAAATATAAATCTTAAATTCAATTAACCAGATGGTTTATAAAGCCCTGATCAACAAGTGTGTTTAAAATATTGATTGTCTGTGTAATTAAGTGGGATTTTTTTTCAATTACAGCGCTTTGGCTGGTCTTGTTTGTTTCATTCCGTAAATAAATTACGGCGAGACTAAAACAAAAAGGATTTAAGAAGGAGTACTTTTCTAAACGTATTCGAATGGAAACGGTGGAATTAATTACCATAAACACCATCAGAGAGTATGGTTATCTTAATGGGGTCCATGAGGTTCTGTTTGTAACGAATACTTCTCAGTTACATTCTAACTCGACTGTTACTAACCATCTGTCGCCTATTTTTGGGAACAGAATGTAGAGAATAGTTATATAAGAGTCGCGAGGAGGCTCTGTTTTACAGGTTTCGTTGATCGTATTATCTTTTTTTGGGGTCCAGGTTTTGAGACCACCTATAGAGCGTGCGAGTCCCTTCGGAAACGGGAATTGGGCTTACCGACGAATAAATCAAGTTGTGATAAGTCCCTATCTCAAAGATTAAGGTACGTCCTTTTTAAACTTCACACCAGCTCGCACCATTGGATTTAATCAATCCCCTGATTCCTCAGCTTGTTTGATATACGTCCGATGCTTATTTTAATTTGACGTGCCGTTAACAAAAATAAGACAAACGTGCCGAGCTTATCGGCAAAGGCTTCGATTTGAAGAGGATGAAAGCCATTCATGATACTGACTACCAATGGATTTTTATCATTAGCCGGATTAATTAAAAAGTATACGGAAACCAATAAAATATTTATAAATCGATAAACCGGTTGATCATTTAATAACAATACATATAACATACATTTCAACACAATACAATAAATGCTTCAACAACAAAATAATACAGTGTGTAAAGAAGTATTATCGGTAAAAATTGTTGTATACAAACTGGGACTTATTAAAATAATAAGTTTAACAATAATGAATACCAATTATATTTATTACAGAATAAAACATCGATGATTTAATAATCATGACTGATGTCAGAAAATACATTTACAATGTATTTTGTTAAATGTTGGTTTCTCCAAACAGTATCTTCTTTACTTGAGAGTTAAATATCAGCAAGTTAGATTATATCAATCGATTGCTCTAAAATGAACCAATAACTCTTTATATGGGTAGCTCTCTTTTTGAACAAACCGACCCTATAAGAAATGTACATATATAATACATATTTTATTCAATATCAATTATGAAAATCAATTATTTCAAATAAAATTAATTTGATCGAATTGAATGCTTGCACTGGTTTTTGTTGTGATTGCTACATATTTTTATACACAACATTTTTTTTTTGAAGAAAAACACAGCTTCTATATGAAGGGATGTCATAAATTTCATACAATATCATTTAATAAAAAATATCGTGGCGATTTAAAGGGCTTAAATCGTGTATTTTGCATGGACTATCAAAGAAGATAAATTCTTGTGTAAAAAGTGGCATTTTGGTAGACAAAGAGAGATGGTTTTAGTGAGCGATGTCGGTAGCAAAAAGTATGAATGGACTGGAACCCCTCCCAATTCATGTGCTTCACAACGAAGACAAATTTTTATTGAAGCACATTTGTCAGAGTAAGCCATTAAAATCGGCATCTCAGTACTGCTGCTATTTGGCACAGGCTTTTTGGGTTATGGACCAATATTATACAATAGGTATGTATATCCCTGTCCTAGATGACAATACTCTATATATTATAAATATAAATTTACTGGAATTTTTCATTTGAGATTGCACAAAGGTAAATATTATTATAATATATGGCATTGTTTAAATTTTGATTAATTTCGGGGATGCAACCATTCCAAAATACATATTCAAAGAGTCCTTTAATTGGATTTGTCTCATTGTGAAATTAAATCTGTCAATATTATCCACAAGTTAGTATGGGTGTGTCTATATGGGGGTAGTTCTAGACCCATTCGATAAATTACGCCCTCCCAATCGAAGATTAATACAGAGCCTCCAAAAAGACAATAAATCACCCCCATACAGTACACCAGCGTGACTCCACAGGTGAGGGCAATAAGGTCTAAAATGGTTTGTAGAAGAGTTGCCTTTTTGATCATCACAAAGAGTTCTCATGTGAGATTATCACCAAAGCTCTTCCAATCGAATGATAGAGCTTCTAGAGGAAAATTATTATCAATTTGACGCTTCGTTTATTACGAAAGGTTTACCTCTTCTCGAACATTCTACTTAGTTTCAATAGTATTAAAATTATTTTTGTGCCTTCTTTATTATTAATCTAATAATTGCGAAATCTGGTTCAGCATTTTCAATTTGATAGGTTGAAATGTGAACCTTTAAAATAAAGCTAATGCAATTTTCAATACACAATTGAAAAAAAACAATGCCGGTTTCGTTTCTATGTATAAATATTTAAGTAGCGCGTTGTTTAAAAAAAGGTTGTATTTTCAAAGGGCTCGGCATCGTAAATATCGGAATCCAATCTCCGGATAAACTAATTTATTTGCAGACTGTGTAATTGCAGAGTGTCAAGATATCGGATTGAATATAATTGGATTGGATTCCGTATTACCATACACAATAATGTATCTTGTTCTGTATGTATTTAATAAGACAATGCCTTAATTTATATCTTTAATAAGGTTTTAGACTGTCGAAGAGGCGTATTCGACAGATTCAATTAATCGTCACACGGGACAAATATATTATTCCACTTATTTATCACCCAAACAAACATTATTTAATAAATTCTGTTAGAAATAAATAGTTTTTACACGAACAATTACAGGAGCATCGTTAATTAATCAAGCGATAATGCGTGGCCATTGGCAAAAAGTCGATGGGTTAATCGCTTTGTAAATCGTAGCTAATATTCCACTTGTGGAGTCAATTTATATTCCAGAAGTATCGAGGTCAAATTACCAGGATATATACAATCATACATTATTATTATTTGAACGTTAATCGCTTCGTTTTCTTCGCGGTTTTGTTCGATGTTGCTGTAAAACAATTTTGGTTTTGTGCCGTCCGCAAAATACTTGGAAACGGCTGACGATATAATTCGTGTCGAAGGAGAATATTATTTATATAATATAAAAAACGGGGGCTCGTGTCCTCGACAAAAAAGAGTCCGACAGGAAATGAGGTTCATTGGTGCAAAGCAAATTTAAGACTGCCTGATTTTTTGTCACTACCACCATCCCCTAAGGCTATTGCTGCTATTCACATTATTTAATAAAAGAACGACAGATTTGTTAATATTCATTTATTGTATTTTAAATTTGTAGATTTTTAACAGCTATTATTATAGTTGAAGATATAGCTATCTTGATTCCAGTTTTTGGCTAGCTATATATGTATGTACATATAAATTATAAAAGAGTATTTTTCAGTGGACATTCAATCCAAAAATATAATAGTTTCGAAGTACTCAAACATATTATTTATACCCTAATTATGAATACTTATTATAAATAAAAATGATTTAAGATAAACATACAACACTAACAAAAAATGTAGTTTATTAAGGGCCAGTTTCTTCAAGTCTAGTTAAAGCTATAACCGAGCGCTTCCAATGTGTGTATCGGAAGCATTCAAGAGAATATGGAGGCGACTCGAGCCGAATCGACGCGTTCGGCTCGAAACTAGAATGGAGAGGATAGCACGAGATTTATATATAACACCTGGATATCGGCAAGGTGCATTTTGCTGCTGGTAGCTGGTTTTAACAGCTGGTAGCTCGAGCTAAATCTTGAAGAAACTCATTTTGCGAGTAAATCGCCGAGTGACACGAGCTCGAGATTTAACACAACTTTCGTCATAGAATTAAGTATCTATCTAGGAAAATTTTATTCAATTTTAATATATTTTATATAAACGATTTAAATTATCAAGGAAATTAAGCACGTAATTAAAAAATATGTTATTAAAATTTCTATTAATATAAAAATTTGGTTAATTTTTATTGTTAATAACAAAAATGAGTTTTGTAATTTTCTCCAATATTGATTATTATTTTTTTAAATATAATGTCTCTTACTTAACTTAATCATATGTTAGTTAAAAATGATCCAGTTGTGATTTTTTATATTTTAATGCGTAATGAAGAGTTTTTGTATTGTATATGAGTAACTAGTTCCATGTATCAAAGTGAAATATTGGTGTTTGACGTTATGCTAGTTGTTCTCAGTTTGAACGTAGTACAGATAGCTTGGTGGTTTCTATAATACATTTCGGTATTTGTACCTGTCGCCGAAGGCTAATCGTAAGGCCCTGACACCTCTGGTTCTCTCTTTGATGATATTAACTCGATTTTCAGTATTTCGAATCCAAACTTTCAGGAACGCAGTCGTCTGAACATAATTTGATTGGATTTCAGTTCATTCTTATCAGAAGTCCTGCACCACTGAAACGATGCAAATGTATTGTATTACACAATTATGGACCGATTCGATTAGCGATTGAATTCATTTTCTTTTTTCATGAACCCAATGCACCCGAACTAATCTAATTAAATTTCTTCGCCAACTCTTCCATTCACCAATTGCCTGAAAGGTTCGTCTGCAAAATTCCATTATGACAATAGTCCGATCGGAATATTTCAGTTGCTTTTGTCGTTTGTATTTAATATAAATATAATTTCCAAAAACATATTATAATTTGATACAATTGAACATGTGTACCTATGGTGTGTTGTTTAAATATCATAAATATTATACCAATTAACTTTTAATATACCTAACAATCATAGTTTATATTTGTTGAGTTAAAAACATAATTACAATATTTTTTATGAATCAATTGAACATGAATTTAGATTTAATATTAAATATAAAATTTACAGTTTCCCAGGTCATTCCACAGCAATGAGTCCTTAGGATCGAGTTCGCTAGGCTTAATTATAATTATAATTATATTTGACATATTCAAAATTTACTGAACAAGTCTGCGTTAGAATATTTCAACGAAATGATTGGCATATGACATGTTATATATCGAGTCGTCTATCAATCTAGTAATATTATTAAATTAAAAACAAAATTTAAAGTTAGATTGTAAACTAACCTAACCCCCATTTTTTTGTTTTGTGTTTTTATGTTTTTTTTTACTACGAACTATCCCTTTATATACTAACTTATGGCTAAAGCGTTTTTACCTATCTTTCACTGTTCTATACAAATTATTGTACAATACGTATTTTATTGAACTTAAAATAATTAAATGTAACACAACCACATCTTCATTCATCATCAGTTCAGTGATGAACCAAGGCTTCCCGAACCAGCATCTTCCACTTAATGCTCCTCCAGTTATTAATACCTAAACTCCTAACTACCTTATAGAACTGTCCGCCCACCTTAGCCTAGGTCTACCCTGGCTTCTCTTACCCACAGGCTTGCTGGATAGTATTTCCGATACTATCCCTCCTGCTCTTTAACCCAACCTAATGTTAAAGCCCTAATAAACTGCACTACGTTCACGCTCTTATATAATGAGTAAATCTCATCGTTCCGTCTAATTCTAAATAGTCCCGGTGCCTCCTGAACAGGACCCAAGATCCTCCTAAGAATCTTCCGATCGAACCTAAGTAGCCTTTCCTCTTCAGTCTTGGTAATAACCCATGTACATCTTCATTAAAGGCTTATAATAAATAAATGAACTACTGGGCCACAAAGCGTCTTAAAATATAAAAATATCACAAATGAGAGCTTGGAAAGATTTTGGAAATTCTTTTTAAAGATGTTCAAATACATTAAAATATTTCTAGTCTTGATAAGTTGGTGAATCAGGAAGGTCGGTCGTGAGAAAGTTTATTTAGGCATGAATGTAGTTAGTCAAAGGACCGAGCTATAATACATTGGCAAGAAGCTGTCAGTGTTGATTACGACAAAAGCGAAATAGGACCGCGGTGTGCAGTTTTCATCAGTACGCGGATTAACAGAGTATGTAGAATACCAAGAAATGCGCAAGTAGTAGTCGTCGGCGTTATAAAGGAGTCTTAAGTTGATTTATGTGTGGAGGCTTTAAGACGTCCTGTGGTCCATTATGAGCATATCCGGTGGATTGTACCACTACCAAAGGCTCTACTGCACAAAAAACACACACAGACCACACAAACACTTAATACATATGACCACTGAGTATGTATGTATGTACAAATATACTAATACAAAGGAGCTGGTTCATTCATTCATCCGTTCGTTTGTAACCAGGGTGTATTTGTTCTTAGAGAAACCGCGACCTACGGTATATCGTTTCCACCAAATAGAATGGCCTTCAAGTGCATCTAAAACAGCCAAACAAAATAATGTAATACTCATATAAATGAATTAATTTTCTAACAGATAAAGCTATTTAAAGGCTAACATGTTCCAAACTAAATCAAAACTATTGGCACTTGAATAATGAGAAGGTGCTTCGCAAAATCTGTGACATTACCAATTTTAGTACAAATGGGTGTAATGGAGTGCTTTGACGTATTCAAGATCTACACCGATTTCCTTTATAATATCGATTGATTATTTTATTACACTTCTCATACATCAATTATTATATTCATGGGACAAACTATAAAGTTGAATGCAAATTTCAAAAATAGTAATTTTATTTTATTAATATTACAGTTTTATACGATTTTTCTATTTATATCCGAAAATTCCAACAAAAGAATAAGACATTTTAACACATAATAAAGCAATATAATAAAAATATTTGCCACGCAGTGCTCTACAATTATGAGCAATTGAAAACTAGTTTTTTCACATATATCGTATATACTCATATCAATTCATTCACCAATAATGGAAATTCTACAATTAATCAATTAAGAGAAAAAGATTCTCATTAGAATAAAACCAAATCTCAATTCAAGGACTGATTAGAATTTTTGTCGAAGAATATTCTTTTGATTTATCTATTTTATATTTAGGCGTAATCAAGAATAACTATTAATTAGGAATGTATTACGACAGATTTCAAGATGATGATTAATAATTATAATACTAAATTATATACAGGTAACATGATAGCCTGTGAATGAAGTTTTAATGAAACGAAAACTCGCGCTTTTCTGTAGTGCGATAATTTGTATAAATTACGAATCTAATAGACCTGTCATGCAAATTGTAAAATATTCTATTATTAATAGTTTTGTCTAATTCGACTTTATATGTATCTTGAGACATTCATGTATTTCACTACGCATTTCCAAGTTCCCCACCAGAATTATAAACTTCAAATTCGTTTTACTAGAAATGGTCTATTGTCGAGTTCATCCTTTGTCTTTTCACCACCTCGTTTATATATTTATGTGTATTCATTCCGTTTTGAAACTATTAAGAAAAGTGTGTATGTTTTCCGATTATTTATTGTTTGGTATTTTTGGTAGTTTCGCTCATAGGCGACAGAATCAACGATGCGAACTAAATAGATTATAGACTAGGACATGATAGTGAAGATGATGATGATCGACGAGGAAGACTTTGCTTTGAGTTATAATAATAATGATAGTGAACACATCGGGTTGATCCGCTTGGTCGACCACCTGAACAGTGTTCAAGTCACGGATGCGTGAATTGGACGAGACATGACGTTGCTTCGTTAAAATGAGAACGGAAATCAAACAAAAATCATAATATAAAAACAAACACTTCTCTTTTTTTGCCTCTCTCCGTTTGTAACAACTCACAAGAAGAGTAAACGAGTGTAGATAAACTATGATGCTAGGAATGGTTTGAATTATATATTACTATTTCTTTATTATGATTGATACAACAATACATCTTTGGAAATAGACTTAGGTGTACCGAGTATATAAATCTTTTTACCTATAACTAACATGAGAATGTTTTATTTAAATTTGACATGAATAATAGTATTAAATTATAGAAAGAATGGGAAAAAAAATAAAAACCCATTTACAAATTTGAATATTAATAAATAATAACAACAATAAAAGCAATATTAACAAAACAATTACAAAATATAATGCTTAAAAACTAAATAATAGTTCGTTTGGGTAAAACCAAATTTGAGTTGAGTGGATTATTAGAAATTTACATTTTATTTTTAAAAATTGTATCAGTTTTGGAAGTCCATTGGTAAAATGAACTTACGTTTCCTCGAGGCATATTTGGTTTTATTTACATGTCTTATGATTGGGTTAGTTGGGAAGTTAGTCATTTTAGTGTAATGTTTTTTACTCAAATCTGCGATATTTGCTTTGATCATTTTTAACTTAATGTCCTCGTAGACTTCTTTAAGATATGTGCCAGGTTCAAGATCTAAGGCCATCTTAAGACACTTGTTTTGGACAGTTTGAATTTCATTGATATGAGTTTGTGATGGTTTGAAATTAAATCATCAGTGATTACCGAAGAGTTAAGTTTGGCCTACATGTGTGATAATAATTATAATTTGTAAAGATAGAGCAAGATCAAAAAAAATATTTTTTCTCAATATACGCATGGGTATTAAAGAATTACGGAGTTTGTAAAACCGAAAAAGCCGGATTAAAACTTCATAGTCACATCGTTCATGCTTTGGTGAAAAAGTGCTGATCGCAATTCTTCTTGTTATTCGTAGGTATCTGCTTTGAAATATAAACCCACACGTGATCGAGAGAATGCAGAAACCCTTAACACTATCCAAATAATAATTGCCCGTTGCCACACCTTTTTTTACATAGTCAGGTAGATGGTTATATTGGCACAATGAGTACAGACTTCCTTCGATCAATGGAGTGCAGCGTAGTGCGTGTTCTAGGAAGGGAACCGAGGATTTCGCAGTCCAATACAAAAAATACATACAGTATATACACACAATAAATGCTTTGTATAGCAGGTAAAACTTGTACAATGTCCATTTCTGTGAGTACGAAGAAAAATTGTCATCTTCTTCGTATTTGATACTATAATTAACGAGTCAAAGAAGTACTTGTAGAATATTATTTTTCAATTTCGACAGAAACAAACGGACAAAGTTCTTTCTCATTCGCATAATGAAAGGCCTAATTGCTGTCTGTAAAGGCTTTAGCGAGCCTGTTTACACTCTGTATAAAGGACACAGAACTGATTAGCGTCTCTGTTCTATGAAGTTTGTCGTCCAATTTGCCCGTTTCGAATTTGAGTGAAAGCCTCTTTACTTATCATTCCATCTAGAATATCACAAATAACAATATATGTCAGAATATGCACAACAACGGCCTAATTAACAATGACTGAAATGTACACATTAATATACAATATCATTTAGTATTTTTAGAGTCAGAATATATGCGCAGCTACTGCGGCAAAAACTCATATTAATAAAATTCACATTGTTCAAAACAAGTGTCTTAAGATGGCCTTAGATCTTGAACCTGGCACATATCTTTAATAAGTCAACGAGGACATTAAGTAAAAATGATCGAAGCAAATATCACAGATTTAAGTAAAAAACATTACACTAAAATGACTAACTTCCCGACTAACCCAATCATTAGACATGTAAATAAAACCAAATATGCCTCAAGAAAACGTAAGTTCATTTTACCAATGAACTTCCAAAACTGATTTTATTAACTGTTTTGTTAATATTGCTTTTATCGTTGTTATTATTTATTAATCTTCAAATTTGTAAATGGGTTTTTATTTTTTCCCCATTCTTTCTATAATTAAATACTATTACTCATATCAAATTTAAATAAAACCTTCTCATGTTAGTTATAGGTAAAAAGATGTAAACACTCTGTACACCTAAGTCTATTTTTAAAGATGTATTGTTCTATCAATCATTGTAAAAACGATAACGTAATATATGAAGGTCAACATAGCAAACCAGTGGTATTGATCATATTAAAAATCAGTGCCTTTTGCGGCATTTTTCGATTCTATCATTTGTTCTACAAACTTCATAAGTTAATCAAATTGTCACATACCAAATTGCGGTATCTTTATGTACTTTTTATTAGTCTATAAAAGCAATTCAGTGATTTAAATTATTATTAAAAACTCGAATTATTGTCTATTGATTGGACTCGCGATAAATAGAAAGTAACTTAAAGTTACGTGTGTTTTTCTTTAAGATACTGCAAATGTCCCAAAAAACCTCGTCTCATCCCTTGGTCCTCTTTCAACCCGTCTCCGATAATTAAATTGAGCGTCTCCAAACACAAATAATAATAACAAAGAAATTAGAGAACGGCAGCTAAGACACGATAACAACAAGAACAACACGCCGGATTCAAGTCCCGGAGGTGACGGCCTAATTGAATTGAATAAAGGAAAGAAGAAGGTGGATGGAACGGAACTCAACCCAACTAGACGACAATTAGCCGACGAATAAATCTCAAACTAAACAATTAGCTAAAAGCGCGTCACGACAAGAAGGACGTCGGCGATATCGGATTATGTAATTGAGAGCCTCGAGGCCAAATTGTCAAAGAATCTTTGTCTACCTGTTAAATCTCCACGGAAAATATATTGATCGACTTACTAACCTTGAAGTACTATAAATCATAATACCTTTAGATGTTTGACCTTGCGGCTCTCTGACTTGTTACAAAAAATGAGCACATTATTTCCAAATATGATTTAATTAGTTGCAATATTATGAATATACACAGTAGTTATGTATAGTGGGATAATAGGAAACGATTTTCATCAACGAAATAGCAAACGAACGGAAATGAGAGTATAAACCTCCCGGTGAGAATGTCACGTATATCGGAATCGATTCCCAAGATTTGCGGAAGGTTGATTCAAAAATCCATCGCCTCCCAATATTCAATAACTTTTCCTATATATATATATGCGACACATTTATGGAAGAGGCCTCGAGACAGGATGTACGCGTGATTTCCCCATTTATTACAAAATAAATGAACATGTCTCCCACACCCCCTAACACATTTTTACGGGAGACAAGACCTCCCAAACAAAACCACAACGTTTATGGAAGAATTTCAATTATTATTTGTTTTTAAGATCCACAAACTATTATAAACTTCTATTAAATCATTACCAGATTACAAGAACCTAATGCATATAGCGTTATGGCAAGAAACTAGACTACAAAAAAACAAATAGTCTTAACGTATTGAAAAATCATCCCCCATTTTAATAAATATTAATGTCGTCGCTACATCGGTTACCGGTCGTTGCTTAAAACAAATATAACGCCTGCTCCAGCGTATAATATCGTAGGTGCAAAAAAAAAAACTGTGTGCTCTTAAGTCTTTATGGAACTGAGCCATATATTCAATCTGGTAACACTGCCTGTCACGTGTCACTCAGTTTAATTATTATTTATAACATAAAACAATTTACGATTAACTACCTTCTATTGACAGAGACATGAAATGTGTTATAGATAATGGATGAATCTACATTAGTTGCCGGTCAAATAGGACCATTTTACTTTTTCGAAAAA
The DNA here is from genome assembly GCA_022606485.1 of Agraylea sexmaculata. Taxonomy (NCBI): domain Eukaryota; kingdom Metazoa; phylum Arthropoda; class Insecta; order Trichoptera; family Hydroptilidae; genus Agraylea; species Agraylea sexmaculata. The sequence goes on along the minus strand of JAGTTH010004050.1, from coordinate 77,498 downwards.
GAGGTTAAATACTGATTGAAAATCAACATTTTTTGACGTTTCATACAAACAATATGTGGGTAAACACACAAAAAAAATTGCACTTACGATATTATACGCTGGAGCAGTCGAAATGTATGATTAGGAGATTTTTTATTTTAGCTCAATATCCTCATTTATTACGATTTAAGGTTTAACTCGGAAATATTAAATGCTTAATTTTTTATTTAGTTTTTGAAGATACTGGGTAGTTAGTTGAAAATGTAGCTAGATACTTGTACTGTTGCTGACAGTTCCAGGAAACGAGGTATATCGTTTATTCCATACCCAATTGCGATCATATAGTATACAGTATAGAAATATTATATACGAAAAATATTTACAATAAAATAATAAAGAAGTGCAGATTGTATAATAGTAAGACACATACAAAGGACGATTTATATACAAAACACGATGAAAAATTATCGTCTAATAATTGTACACCATTTGCTTGATGCTATTTCAAATCACGAGTTTATTTATTAAATGTAATATCCTTTGATATATGTATTGTCCAGACAAATATGCCTAATACGACACAATTATATGTATTTCTATTGAAGCTTCGACGGTGTAAGTATTGTATGAGAGAAATGCATTCATTGTATTGTGAATAACATGGAGGGTCACCAGCACAAGAAGGATAAGGTAAAAAAAATATATAAATGTGTATTCCTGCAACAAAAGTGTTCTTCTGTCCCATCCTAATCTCCTGCCCAATTTACGGCGATATGTATAAAAGATCTCGGTCTACAGTCTGATTCGACAAAACAGGTTTCCATTTATATGCATCCATAATTATTATTTTTTGGTTTTATCTATAATTGATAAACAGAGAGAATAATAAATTGGAATTTTATTAAAAATCAGAAGTCTTTTTACAAATACAATATGTACTAATTCGCATTGTTGTGTCGATTATTCAATAATGGTGAGGGGTAACCATGGTGAGATATGGAATGGTTAGTCTGTAGCTATTATCGGCCCCATTGGTATAGAGTTCTTGGTGCAGTAAAGATACAGGTTTGAAAAAATCAAGCTGACAATATGAGGGCATTGAAAGTTGTGTTCTTTTTGTCAACTCAGGCCGCCATAATACGTTAGACGTGTGAGTTTTGGGTGAGCCCGAATGGAAATCGTAAAGTTTGGTTGCCTTTTTGTATACCTACATCTCTTTCCTGTTAAGCCTCCACCGAATCGAATATGTATAAATAAATTACATTAATCCGCCTATCCCAGAAGATCTCCCGTATACAGTGCTCTTAAATTACAGAATTTAGATTCTCCTCTTTATTATTCGAATATAAAATCTCACCCGAGCCTACGATATAATTTACAAGCCGACCCTACGAGACAATCGCTATGATTTACGATCGATCTCTATTTGAATAAGGTGCTTTTATTTTCATAAAAAGAAATCAATGTTGAAGTGCACCCGTTTTACCCGTAATTTATCAGAATAATAATACACACTGGAACGATATTCAAATTATTTATTTATTTATATGTAAAAAAAAGAACGCATTTGAAATCGTCATAGAGACTTTTATATAAAAGCTGAGTCTTCTCATACTGAGGTATATTCAAAATTTAATATCTTATTATAATCTTGATACATACTAAATAGTATTCACAAAACATTTTCATATCTGCGCATTTCACAAGTTTTTTACAATTTTTTTCAATAAGCTACCAAATATTTAATATTTCATACCTATCTTAATATCTATAAAATTTAATAAAAAAATGTGAATTCTATAGAATCTAAAGCATTTAAGGTCTTATTTGATTTATTTTATTGTTTGAAATGATCGAGTATCTGTCAAAAAAAATAAAAACCTATTATATATTTTAAATCGTCTTAATGTGTAACATAATCTTATTATAATAATCGAAATGTTAATTTTGAGTGGCATGAGTGAGACTTTTTTAGATTTAAAATTGTTGTAGATATGAAGGCAAATACAAATAAAATTCTATAAGCATATAATTATTTTTTATACAATGTCCAAATTAAAATTCTCACTGTCGTTTAGTTCATTAAGATTTTCATATATGTATATCCTTTAATAATTTTTACTTAGTTTTGCCATTTTTAGTTGAGCCGACAGACGTTGTCCTCTACACACGTCTTTACTTCGAAAATTATAAGCTTTTTTGATTAAGCTGTAACAATCTTGACCATATTGATGAAAATTATTATTATAAAGTTATATAAATATCCAACGTCATTACATATACATTTATCACAATTCGACCAATGGATAGCCTGTGAGTATACTATATGAATAAAGTGAAATGTAGAAACTGTGTTAAATAAAAACTTAAACTTGTACCATTTGTGAATCTTAACCAATCTCGAATCTCCTTGAATACACACGAAACATTTCATTATAATCGATCCAGCCGCTTAGGAGGATTTCAGTGACAAACACACGCTGAGAAGAAATATATATAAATATTTATATTATTTTCACACATAAGTATAGAATTCATGATAGGATTAAGAAAAGAGCGTGTATGATATTAGGTGTGATCCAACATATAAAGGGGTGTGAGGCGTCAGCTGGGATCGGCCAAACTTCTAGTCCGATACACACATTCACAATTCGGTAACAACACTTGGGCTAGCAAGCAACAGAAACAAGTTCCAAAAGAACTTTGCATGTGTGCTGTGAATGGAATATGTATTTTTATCCCTGGAGAAGGAAAGAGAGGGTAGAACGCTACGTTGTAGAACTTTGGAGGCATGTCTACTACTAGAACAACTCACACCACAAATTATACAAAATTTACTTAAAATCTCACCCAAGCATCAGAAAGTGTTCAATTAGATAGAGAATTAATAATGTAGAATATATCGTGTATATGTATGTGACATTCAATTCGGAATTGGTAGCACATCATAGCCTGAAGAAAGATAATGACCACTTTCAGCAGGTTGACTCCTTCGTATATTTAGAAGCAGTGGTCACTAAGGAAGCTGGAAAGAACCAGGACATCGAATTTCGCCTTCAAAGTGCTAATAAGGCGTATTTCGGCTCAGTACGTTTGCCCAGATCAAGATATGTAAGTAGAAGTACCAAGGTAGAATTATACAAGATGCTAATTAGGCCAGTACTAACCTACGGTGCAGAAACATGGGTTATTACCAAGACTGAAGAGGATAGGCTACTTAGGTTCGAGCGGAAGATTCTTAGGAGTATCTTGGGTCCTGTTCAGGAGGCACCGGGACTATTTAGAATTAGACGGAACGATGATATTTACTCATTATATAAGAGCGTGAACGTAGTGCAGTTTATTAGGGCTTTAACATTAGGTTGGATTAAAGAGCAGGAGGGATAGTATCGGAAATACTATCCACCAAGCCTGTGGGTAAGAGAAGGCAGGGTAGACCTAGGCTAAGGTGGGCGGACGAGTTCTATAAGGTAGTTAGGAGTTTAGGAATTAATAACTGGAGGAGCATTAAGTGGAAGATGCTGGTGCGGGAAGCCTTGATTCATCACTGAACTGGAGTGCTTATGATGATGATAGAATATTTCGGTAATATAAAGGGGTATTTTTAAAATAAATTTAAATTACTTTTTTGCGATATCATAATTTTACACAGTGCACTTTACTTCAAGTTAAACGGTTTAAAAAGGAAAATGTACGGAGCTACTATAACTTTCTTGCACAATAATAACATGCCTTGTACGAAGCTGTTGCGAATTTTTAATCGTATTTGTACGGTCTAAATTTTCCTCGCACTACGTGCATATTATGTGAATTTCAATAATACAACCCAAAGTTTATATAAAATTATGGGTATTTTGGGATGCAATTGTGCAATTTAGAAGATGTATGTATGTGTGAATAACACTTGTTTCTTCTTCTCATACATGAAATGATTAGTTTCCTTATACAAAAATTCATCAAAATAGGTGGTTATTTACTATTATATTATTTAAGCAGTCAAGTGCTGAGTAAAGAATTTAGAAGAGTTTGGGTGTCGAGTTGTATTAAATTTGCGTAACTGATTGATTCATTCAAACAAATATTCAGATCTTTCATACAGTTATATATTATAAATTATTAGTCTTTGTCAAATAATAAATTCGAAATTATAATATTTTAATACACTCACGTACAACTCAGCGTGATAGCTCAGGGGATAAGACGCGTGAATACTAATACTGTGGTCATAGGTTCGAATCCCACTCAAGTCAAGAATTTTTAAAAATTGATTTGATCGGTTATTACGACTGGGAGATCGGGAATAATATTAATAAAATCCCGATCGATCGTCTTGATCCAGGTTTACTCTGATTTCCTGGATTGTAAGGTAAATACCGAGGCGATTATTAAGTCGGGCAGAGCCGCTCTGTCGGTGAACTGTGTAACTAGTAATAGTTAAGATCACCGACAGACAATTAACACGTTGTTGTGTATAAATACCTCCTCAAAGAAAGCTCCATCAGAGATGTAGGTTCTCTGGTATTCCAGAAGACTGTGTTCTCTTAATAATAATAATAATAAAAAAAAAACTCTTATTGAAATTGGCCAAAAATTGAGATTTTGATTTTATATAATATGTTGTTGATCGATTGTAGAATTTGGCTATTTCATATTTTTTGATAATTAATATTATAAAAAGGAGACGAAGCCGAGCATTTTGGATTATTATTAATCACATACAATCAAATGATGTGAAGTGTAATATATTAAAGTCTATTTTAAACAATTCATAATGTGAAAAGTCGGTCATTTCATGACATGACGTAATTATACGATCGGCTGACGACACAAAAAAGCAATTTTTTAATGAAAATTCGACATTAATTTATACATTTAATTTTGAATTTATACAAATATTAAGTGGACGTGAGTAGGAATAATGCATAAAATTATAATGCAATTGAAACTTTAGAATAGCACGCTAGTTTAAGTGTGGTAATGTCCACAATATGCAGTGTTATTGTGGTTAAAGAGGGACTAGAGTAGATTTTGCTGGCGATGTGCCAATTAGCTTCAGGTTTTCCAAAAACACCTCGAATTCTAATATCCAATACACAAATGTTGAACAAAGTCAACAGCAGAAACACACATCGTATGTAAGCATACAATCGAAAGCCTTCATTCAGCCAACAAACATCCAATGCCTAAAACAAAAACGATTCTGTACAAAACGAAGACGCAAAAAATACCGGATATTCGCAAATCGGAATATGCCATTCAAAAGAGTTGGGTCACGTCACAGGTTCCTTCTCAACCTGTCGGTTGTGTTCTAAATGCGATGAAAAAATATGTATTTGCACATGGAAAATGTATCCCATGAAAAATCTTCCCATAAATGGCTTAAAATATTATTCAATTGAGGAATCGAATATAATAAATGCTTTCAATTATTCAAGTATTTTAGTTTAAATTAAAAAAATCGGTGAACGAAAATGAAGCTGATGCTTTTTTTTGAGACATTCAATCACAACACCAGCGTTATAGCTCAGGGGATAAGACGCGTGACTACAAATACTGTGGTCATGGGTTCAAATCCCACTCAAGTAAATTCTTTTTAAATTGATTTGATCGGTTATCACGACTGGGAGATCGGGAATAATATCTATAAAATACCGATCGATCATCTTGGTCCAGGCTTACTCTGATTTCCTGGATTGTTGTGGGGTAAATACTGAGGCTATTATTTAATCAAGCAGAGCCGCTCTGTCGGTGACCTGTGGAACTAGTAATAGTTCAGATCATCGACAGACAATTAATTAACACGTTGTAACCCACTCAAAGAAAGCTCCATCTGAAATGTAGGTTCTCTGGTATTCCAGACGACTGTTTTCTCTTAATAATAATAAAAAAATCCGCGAGTTATCAACATCAAAGCTACGTTCCTTTAGATGTATTTTTCTCATCAGTTCATCCACGCATGTTTTATAGAATCGTTCGATTTGGCAAAAAAAAACCTACACTATCTCGATTTCTTTTTAAATTGGACTCCTGCCCCAATCCCACGAAGGTAAGTCACTTTGAAGCCGGAGAGTTTGTATAGCAGTACTTCCGCTATATGTATATATATGTGTGTGTGTCAGCGATTTACTGTCCTTTATGTAGACATTCAGTGTTATTGAGTCCCGAGGCTTTATTTAAAGGGGAGAAGCAATATGCCAAAGCCTGCCGTAAAGGGAAGAAGTCCAGAAAGTCCGGTGGGTTAGTCATTCACACACACGTGGGATCATCGCACACTTTACGACTGTACTTCGTCCAGAATTTGTTTATACGCTCGTAAAAACCCACTATACTTCCTCTTCACATTCATATCTTGATGTATGAGACTTTTAACACCGTAAATATTGATACTACTAATAATACAATATATCCGGTTTACGGCGCACTGCTTAAACACTATTGAATGGTAATATTTTGTATTTGATTTCCATTCAAAACAGTATCATTTCTCACCAACATGGTTTAAGAAGTTGTAAAATTTGCTCCTATTTCCCGCAATAAAATCCCGATAGGATAGGTACTTTATTTAAAGATCCCTTGCAGTATTTTTACGATCCATCTAAATTCCACCTCTATTTGAAAATTGTTCACACAACACTATTGGATAATGAAACACATACAATGGTGAAAATTAACAAATAAATATTTCAATAATGATACTGATAAAAAAATTCTATTCACCGTAAAAAAATATACATATATTTTTTTCTATTCAATGCAGCCTTATATGTATTTACTAATTCTGAAAGTTCTAAGATGTGATTTTTTATAAATTTTTATTAAAAAAGAGAAAACAGTTCTCTGGAATACCAGCAACATCTCTAATGGAGCATTTTTGAGAAGGATTTTTAGACACAACAACGTGTTAATTACCTGTTGGTGATCTTAACTATTTCTAGTTACACAGGTCACTGACAGAGCGGCTCTGTCTGATTTAATAATCGCCTCAGTATTTACCTTACAATCCAGGAAATCAGAGTAAAACTGGTTCATGACCATCGATCGAGATTTTATTAATATTATTACCATATCTCCCAATCTTAATAACCCATCAAATTAATTTTAAACAAATGACTTGCGCTAGATTCGACCACAGTATTTGTAGCCAGGTGTCTTATCCCTTGAGCTATTAAGCTGTGTTCAAGTATCTACAGGATTAGTGGTAGTAATAAAATATTTCAATTTAAATAAATGTCAATGAATTCATATCAAAATAATACCAGGCAAATAATACAGGTAATAGATCAATTACCTTGATTGTGAACACTAATTTGGTTTGTATGTATTTGACATTATTTCAATGGGAAGGCGTGTCTTATGTTTCGGGAAGACTGAGAGAACAATGAAAGGAGCATACATGATTTTTAAATTATTTTTTTACCACATATTAACATTTGTATTTGTTTATATAAAATGTCTGGGAACAAGCGTCTCGGCATGTGGCTAATTATAATTACTTCCTGCGCGCATTCTCTTTTACGGTACATCATCGCGGTTCTTGCCTCAGCAATACTTTTTATAAAGCCGACAAGTTCTCAGCTGTGCGAATCAATTTCGAATGGACAAAAAATGTGAATTCTAAATTAAATATAGCTGTATTATTTATGGCAGCGGAAGCTAAACATCGTAAAGACGATTGATATTGAAATGCCCATACAATTATTGTAATTTTAAAATAAATCATAAAATAGATGCTACCCAATAATTTAACTAGATCAAATTTTTAAGTTGATGAGGTTAGGCTGTTGTGTGAAGGGTCACTTGTTCAAATTAAATTTTTGGAACTTTTTGAGTCGGGTTCACTTTCCAAATGACGACGATTTGTCACGGAATTAAAAAAAATTAAACATGCTCATCTCGTGCTGGCTTCTCCAAGGACTAACTTCTTTAATCCTATAATCTATGTGTTATATCTGCTACACACTATATTGAATTAATTTATTTAAAAACAATTAGGTTTTTACATTGAATTATTACAATTTGTGCGTTTTTTTTTGTATAATTAGTATTTGATCATACAAAATTGAGTTAAAGAATATGTAGGTATCAAGGTCTTATTAGTTTGTATTATTGGTTTAGTTATAATATACATATTACAGGATTGAAAACATTAATATTGATTAAATGAATATAAATATTTAATTTATATTGTTATGACGCCATAGTTAATTAGAGAACACGAGGTAAAGTTACAAAAACCGTATAAAAGATTTGTAGGAAGGTTTTTTTTTTAATTTTTGTTTTTTTTTTAGATAAAAAAACGTATTAATTCATTGTCTGTCGGTGATCTTAGCTATTACTAGATACACGGGTAACCAATAGAGCGGATCTTCGAAACAAGAAATCAGAATAAACTTGGATCAAGACCATCGATCGGGATTTTATTGATATTTTCACGATCTCACAGTCGTATTCACCGATCAAATTATTATTTTTTACTTGAGCGTGATTTGAACCCATGACCATAGTATTTGTAGACACGCGCCTTATCCTCTGAACTTTATTTATTATAAAATTATCTTGACGAATTTATATTTCTTCGAAGCAAATTTGCTTGCGTTCTACAGAGTGGTAATCCAACAAGTGTAGGTTATGTGCTAATAAATTATTTTCAATAAAAACGGCATTTGAGCCAGATTGTTAAATGAATGTGATGTAAAAGATTTGGGCTTTTAGCCAGTGGGGATTCGGCAGTTAAGTTTTTCAGTGTAGAGGTCTTCAGCTGAGTTATCAGCGTTGGCCAGACTCCAGCTAGAGCAGTGCACTGATACCCTGGCTTAGATCCTGCCATGATAGAACCTTTATCAAGACCATGTGAGGGCTGCAACCCTCACCACAATATATGTATTTACCACTACTCTAACCACCCCTTATGTATTCGACATTTCAAAGATTACCTACTATTGAAAAACTAACGTTAAACGCTCTCAGACCACTTGGTTATTCAATCAATAAGTATAGAATTTAAAAGTGGTTAAGTAATTAAATAAATCCTCACTTCTGATTTACCTACCGCAAGTGATAATTATACTACCTGTTTCACGCCAAGTTCACCTTTCATTTCATAAAAATTTAATATCAGTTTTATAATCTCCTTTCATTTCATCGCCTTTTGAATGAGTGGTCTGTCAGGGGGACAGATAATGACCTGTTCAATCTGTTCCTCCCTATGTTTATGGAGAGCGTACACAAATTTTTATCTTTATCTTACTAAAATATTTTTTACATTGTTAATTTTTTAGTGATTTTTCTTTTCTCTTCTTTCATGTTCCAACTGACGAGTGCTGCACTATTATCACGACGACTTGGGATCCCCCGTAATGCTCTAGTAGTATTGCAGTATGAATGAATAATAATATATGTATTTATATGTAAAATAAATAAATAATAGATTTCTTTTATTATAATGTAGCATACGAAGGCTCTATAGAATAAAATCAACATGTGGTTGTCATAATTGAAATTCAATCAGATAATACATTGTATTAATTTCGCAATACGTTCAGTTCGATTCGTATTCATGAAAATAAAACCTCTACAAAGCGAGTTGAATTTAAAATTGGAATATTGAGCGGCAAATTATCACAATTTGATGAATAATTCTATTGAAAATGGAAATTTAGATTTCGAGTTTCATCCCTAAAGGGGTGTAATTTAGGACAGTGCATGCGACAAGACGTGTGAGGAATATCAGTTGCCATTTAGTATGTCAGCTTTTCATACTTCTCTCTCTATACCAGACAAGGCTCTTTTGAAATGTGAACACCGTTTCAGTTAATTTCAGTGGCCATTCGGGATTTGAATATTCACCTCTAATTAGCATAGATAATATTACTTACTTACCTATTCAAACATAGGGTTGGATAGTACAAAAAAATGAAGGTAACCCAAATTATATAAGAATCATTTTTGGATTTTGGTTTTAAATCGATCGCAGGAAGTTGTAACTATTGAAGTTATGGAAGAATGTGATGTTTGACAAGTGATATTTCTGATGAATAATGAAATTCCGAAGCTTAAACCAGTTGTGTCGGTGTGAAAAAAAAAATACATTTCGAATTTCCTGTTTATTCTGTTCGATGGTCATCAATGTAAGTATTTTTATGTGATAATATTTCCATTGATTCCAATATATTTTGTTTGGTTAGTGTCTCGGCGACAAATCAATAGGCTGTGCCTTGACCGAAAACCACATTTGTATGTATGAGATTTAATACATAATGCATACACAACGGATGTGTCCTGCTCATTTTTCACACATTTTTTTTTTGTTCACACACTAACCTCGGCATAAATCTATATTTTTACGAATTTAAGATTTTTTCTGATCGTTATTATTCACCTCTATACGAATACGAATTGTGGATGGGTATGCGATTTTTCAAATATCTATCTGTAGTCGCATAAAATTTACACAATACATTTATTTACACTGTTCGTTTAGTACATTAAATACAATATAACGTATATATTATATGTATAAACGATTAATTTTATAATTTTGAATTCTTGTTATTACATATTAATTTTATATAAAATTGATTATTCGCATTTTAGCTCGTAGGTCGTATTTTCTTTTTCTACTATTGGTTATTTAAACCATCATATTGTGATATACCTTTATTGAAGGCATTATAAACGAGAGATAAATTTGAAAAAAAAATGAGGTAATCGAGGTACATAATTATCATTTTACACAATTTTTCTAGTTACAAGATTCGCAATAAAATCACCAAAAATACAATTCAACAAATGTCATATCGTAAAAAAATTCATTTTGGCGACTGATCTCATTGATAAATTTGACTTAATATAAATTGTGTTAATCATATCACTTTATTATGTTTTCAATTAAATTTTTGGACACATGTCGATGTTGATAACGCTAAAATATGTTGTATCACGCCATATCAAGTCCATGAAATATTCCGCTAACTAAATTATACATACCTGGAAATTAAGCACATAACATAATTATGTAAGCTGGTTAGGTTAGGTTAGGTTATAGGTATAAGATCGAATCCCGTTGCCGCGAACGTTTTGAGATGTTATCAGAGGTGAATTATAATATTCCAAGACAAATATACTGATCAAGAATATAAACATTCGGAGAGTCGTTTAATCCATTTAAGTGCCGCAACGGACCGGTCTAAGCTGATAATAATCTGATAATAATCTAAGTGTAAGAGACCACCGGAGATACTTATATTTTGATGATGACTCAATTAGTATGTGTGTTATATTGAATTAAGCTTTTTAAGCTAATAAAAAATAAATTCAACGCTCACAATAAAGTCTTTTTTTTATATATAAATGGTTTCAAATGGCCAGAACCTGAAGTAGGTGTGTAAAAAACTAGTGACGTGGTTTTCCGAACTCGATAGACCCGCTCTGGTCGCAAAAGAGTTTTCAATGTACAAAAAATCCCAATAGTCGACTAGCTTCTTCTTCTTTCTTTACTTATAGTGTACCCGTTCACAATAAATCACTGTCTCCACAATATAAAGACGTGTCCGCTTCCAAGCTCACGCACATATTATGAAGCTTAACCAGATGGTAATCCATCTTGGTATACTTACTGCATTGTAAAATATTTGTCAAAATATCCAGGATACACCCTATAAACAGCTTGCCTGCTTGCTGAAATGGCATCTCGTAAAAGTGACTTGTTTAAAAATGCAAATGCAGCAATGCCGATCGATCTATCGTCGCCTTCCTTCCAGCGGTGACAACATTTTACGACTATTTTATAAGCTCAATCTCAAACTACTCCTTCATTTTGTGACAGTAGTATAAATATGATCTTGTTACAAAATATCTATGCTCAAATTCTGCTCAAAACGGTAAGAATACACAGAAGAACGACACAACTCAAAATTAAATTTCACTTTTTACAACAGATTTATTTTCAAGGAAAGCGATTTTTTGCATTAAATTCAGATATTTATTATAATTTTCAAGGGAATTTTGTAAGCAGGTATAACTAAAATTTTTAATGACTATAAGTTCACATCCTGTGATGATATACATACATATATACATATATTATATGAGTTATCAAAAATGCGTTTAAAACGATAGGATAACTTTCTGATACTCAAAGATAGAGACATTTTTTTAAAATTAATACATTGTTACTTTTTGAGACATAACAAAGTCTTAGTTATGGATAAATATGAGACAAATAAAACAGAAAAAACCACTTTTAACTGTAATTTTTCATAAAAATATTCATTTCCAAATATTTTTCCACATATAAATTAAGTGGGTACACGAAGAGGAAAGATATTAAATAGTGTATGATTCTTCTATTGAATGTTGTATGTGTTATTAACTTATTCGATATATTATTTAGATATTTTTTTAGACTATGTAATACAATTCCCATAGCTTTACATGATTATTATTCAGGCAGTTTTATGGCTAAAGAGAGGCGTTCGTATGACAACACCAATTAATTTCCCATTTAGGATGTTATAAAAATTATTTATTGCTGTTCCGATTCAAAAGGTAGCACTTATGATAACATCGCAGCCTTCGGCATTCAGAAAGTAGGCTGAAAAGTATTAAAATCGATACGATACCTTTAACTTGTAGTATATATTTATACTGCTTGAAGAACATTTTAAGATTTGAGCCTTTATTAAAAATGTAGTCTTTATACTTTTCTGTCAAAACTGGCTTCTGAAAACAAATCATTTTTTCGTTGGTAATACTTATCGATTGCTTATCAGTTTTCATTTCCAATGTAATTAAAGACGTCAATTGTACGTGTGAATCTAAAAAAGCTACTGTATTAATTTTCCACCGCCAAACAAAACAAGGACAATAAAATCCAGACATATAAATCAAGCGGAACATGTATTTATTTGAAAGGAACAAGCTTTATAATTATATATCCGATATGGTAATGAGATTTGCTATCCCCATGAAGACAAATCTTTTATTTTTTAAATGTTACTTGTAATCCGGCGGATATTCATTGATTGCTTAGTTGATTCATTATAATAACCACATTTCCTTTTAGTAGACACAAGTTTTATTTATAATAAACAATGAAACTATTTGAGGATACGCCGCCGCCTTGTGGTTCGTCTTTACATAATATTATCTCATACAACACTTTTCACAACCACACACAATATCAATATAACTACACAGTGACTATAAAATATTAAATGCTCTTTCAATAAAAATTTCAACATAGTCATAAATTATTATGGTAACTTTGAAAATCACCAAAGTTTAAGAACCATAAAAAAATGCATACATTTTATTATGGATGGTTTTAAAATATCAAATTGTTTTTTTTAATTATTATCAAATTATGTAGTTCTTGGCATTACGCTATTTTAAAATATGTTCAAGAGGGTCTTTTTATTGGATGATATTATATGAATTTTAAGCTGTTGGATAATTAATGATTTAATATGTTTAATTTATTACTTGACAACGTGGGTGCAGTGAAGTGTCATGGAACACTGGATACTGCACGGGCTACATTTTTATCAAATTGCTAAATTGTATTATTCTATTTAAATTCCCGGATATTGACATGTAATAATATTAATAATATATGATTGATTATTAAATTGTTCTATCAATATCTGGGAAATTAATTTGATTATTATAATATACTAATTTAATAAAAATTTATATTACAATTACGCAAGATCCAAAAATCCTTTGAATATTCACATTACAATCAGAGTAACTTGCATCGATCGGGTTGTTACACTTAATGCGTATATTAATATATTGAATAAACTTAAAATATTATTTTTTATTATGAATTAAGAGTGTTTTATTTATGAATGAGGGTGTAGCGTATTAATATTTATAGTGAATGTATGAATGGAATTATTATGAATAACAATAGTGCGAGTGTGTGTGAGAATATAACAACACCGGAACAGGTTTGCTTGAATGTTTTTACTATACAACTCTTCTGTCATACCAAAGAATGTTTTCATAAGCCTCTACATTCATTCACTTTTTTATATTATCGCCAACCATCATCATCATTCTTGTTTTTGTTTCTGACAATTCATACGAACGAACGCAACATTTTATTCAATTAGCGCTCACCATACATTTGAATAATATGTATTTTTTTACTAACCCTACATATACATACGCAGATTAATTATTTCTGTATTGCTATTTGGTATTTTTTACACATAAAAAAGAGGTGACTTAACGGTTTTATATCAATTATTTTGGCATTAAATCCATATAGCTTATGCAGATAAAAAAAGCAAAAAAAATGTATAATGTTTCATCTGTTTTCTTAATGCATACTAAAGAAAGTTTGTTTTATTGTTCTTGTAACTTTAAAACCTTGATTTTGGAGTAATATATTTATTTTTATCAGGATGTAAACATTGTTTTTAAATGTACAAAATGCTTAAAAAAAATTCCAACGACCGCATTTATGATAACAGGTAAATGGAGATTTTGCGTTTAAGCTTAGTAAAAAAAAACGCACCAACAGAATTGTGTTAAATTTGTTTTGTTCCAAACTAGAAGATGTTAAAAAAACATTAAACTTTTCCCATTGATGGAGAGCGAACTAATGAAACTCAAGAATGTTCTAACTCAAAATAGAGAAATTTTGAGTTGGACCACTTTTCCTCTCAGCGGCTCAATTGTAAAAGCGGACGATGCCTTTGTAGTGTATTGGGTTAATTCAGTATAAATAACCCATTACAAGAAGAATTAATAGCTCTTCATATAGAGATTTTTTAGTAATATTGTTCGAGGGGAGGAGAATAATTTTGATATATGATATATGATTCCAGCGACTGAAAACATTGCATTTGGAAACTGAACACAGGAGAATATTCTGATGGACAAAGCGTGTATTTTCGGAGGAAAGGAAGTGGCGTTGTTTATGATTGTGGGAAACTTAAAAAAAAGAGGCAAAGCACAAGACAGTAGAATATAGCGAGCAGCCATAATACAAGGTAGAAGAGGCTGAGTTGAGACCGAGGGAGATGTAGAACATTTCCTGTGGAGCCTTCTCTCCAACAATAACTCGTCTTTTCGCTTTCAAATTAATTATGGGCCCTTCAAAGAACATTTATTGATTGTACACCTTCGGTCGCGGCTGCAAATAAAACCATAAAATATACATTCACATCTTATCGACCAAAGCAGCCACGATTGATCAACGATGATGTATTATCGGAGTCATTCTCATCGTCATCGACGACACTCAACCCCAAATAATCAATAACCCCAAAAATGTTCACTTCACACCTTCTAAGGGCATACTACAATATTTATAATACAATATTACTAAATATTGATTTAACCAGATTCAATTTGAGTAGTTAGAATCAGAACCATCAATCAGATAAGTGCAAAAAAATTTAACCGTCAAAATAAAATATACTATTGGTAATCAATATATTAATTTCCTATTTGTTATGCTATGGTCGCTCTATCATTAATAGGTATATACGTATATATTTAATATAAAAGAAATTTTATTATATTTGTTCATTCAGTTTTCTTCAGATATATGAATGTAAGTATTTTAAGGATTAAATATTTACAGGCCAGTCATTTACGTACTAAAAATAATATATACATATATACGAAATTTATATTAATATTAATGTTTACATGGAAACATAGTAAGTATATAGTAATTACAATTTATTTATTTAATTTGAATTTAACATTGCCGAAATAATACAAAATAATATGAATTAGAATCTTTTTACAAATAACTAACATGAGAATAACATTTTTATGTGACATTAGAGATACTTAATATTAAATAATAAAACATATGGGAAAAAACCACAATCATAAAAATAATTACAAAATATTATGCTTAAAACGAAATAACAGATTGATTGGGTAAAACCAAATTAGAGACGAGTGAATTATTTTTAGGTTATTAAATTTTCTTATAATATCAATTTTGGATGGGAAAATGAACCTACGTCTCCTCGAATCATATTTGGTTTTATTGAAACAAAATAAGTTCATATATACATATGTAGGCTATAAGTATTGGAATCAATGAAATTTTATTAATCTAACTTATTAGTATATTTTTTTATACTTTCACCTACCACTATTGGTACCTCTATGAGGATAGGGTATACTTTTAATTATAAGGATATAAAAAAAAACATCTCGTGAAATAATATATTTTTAATGTAAAGCAGCTTTTTTTGTATTCACATTTTCGCCGATGATTCTCACAGTTGGTTTGTATATAAACACACTTGTATTGAATTTTAAAGAGGTTGGTCCCCGTATTCTTTGGTAGTAAAATTCGGACATATCCTCGACCAGAGTCCAGTTCGAGGCATCCTGTTGTATAAGAACAAAAAAGATCCTTCTATAGGACAATCAATTTTAGAAAACACGGACAGTGTTGACAAACAACAAGACACTCCACAAAGATCCAAACCTTTTTAAATATTTAAATATAAACTACACAATAAATTGGAATAAATGTGAAAGTTCAATGATACTATTTTGGTTGATATAAATCAGTGTTAAATGAGCAAATACATGCTAGATGAAGATAATGAATTATTAATGAGTTCGGAGATGTACCCACCTATTTCGGTTTTAGAGGAAAATTATATTACAATATTCAGGAAATCTATTAGTTATGATTTTGTGGTAATTGGTAGTCTTCATGGCTGAAATATAAGGGTCAAAGTATATTCAACAAGGAACCGATAATATGACGTATAAACCCATGTAAACATGTGTCGACAGTTTTAATTGACTGTTTCATTACAAGTCCTAGAATACAAACTTTAGTTTTGACGCTTGACAAGGGTTTACCATAGAATTAATTCTATCCGTATACTATATTATGTAATCGATATCTTACATAACTAAACTTTATTCATATTTAATTCATTAAAAGGGACATTGGCTACTTTTTATGGTCGCCCTGTATGTCTGACTTACTATCATTTATAGCAGGCGAGATTTGGTGAACACTTTCAAGGGATCGAAACTTCATTAGGGTCTTATAAAAAAAGAAGAGTAAAACCTGGGCTGCATAATGATGCCGGTCGTTAATGTTGAATTTATAACTCGGACACTGAACAACACCGTCACTTGCATCCGTTACATTATACACAATCAATAAATTCCATCATTAAAATTTATCAAAACCTTTATTTTAATATTAAGAAAATAATAACCTAACATGATAGGAATGGTTAAAGTGACAAGAAAGTTGGTTATTTATTTACACATATATTATTTTTTTAAACACGCCGATGGGTTTTGGGAATATTTTTACAAATTTTCGTATTTTAGACACAATAACGTGTTGATTAATTGTCTGTTAGTGATCTTAACTACTACAGAATGAGAGGTTATTTTCGACTTAATAATCACCTCAGTATTTACGTTATAATCCAAGAAATCAGAGCAAGCCTGGATCAAGACGATAGATTTCTATTTAATTAATATTACTCCCGATCGAATAACCGAACAATTTCTTTACTTGAGCGGGATTTTAATCAAATTTTAGTAATCTTGAATATCACTTGGTTTGTCTATATAATTTTGCAAAACCACTTTATTTTTATAAATGTATCATTTATTCAAATAAAGTATTATTTTATTACAGCTATTTAATATTCTATGATTTATTACAAACTCGTTTATATATTTTTATTATAAAATAATTTATTTCATCAACCATTTTGCTTTAAAATAAATAGATATAAATGCAGAATAAAAAACAATAAGAAAACATTGTTAACTTTGTTGTTATAATACTTAAAAAAGGTATTACAAAATAATATTAAGATTTTTTTATTAGCAGATCAATTAGGCTATTTCTAGAAAGCTTTTTTTGGTCTTGTTTATTAAAATATGTGTAAAGATTCAATATTTATGTATAAAAGGTGGGCGTTTTCGTGAAAATCCAATATAACTTTTTTAGCTCTTCAGAAATATGATATTAATTATTTATTTCCGAATGAATTTCTCACATATTTATTTATAAATGCTACGTATATTAATTTGTTATGAAAATCGATTCATATCCCTAAAAATAAAGGCCTTTTATATGCCAAAGTAGCAACTTTGGCGAATCACACACACTTTGTATGAATGAAGAAGGTGAATAACACGTTGTTATTACAGAAAATAAGAATTATCTATATTTAGATATTGTATTGATTTGAGAAGGCCGTTGTTCTCGAAAAAGGTCGCCTATTTTACATTCTGTGTTGCTGTTTCCTCTCGTTTTGCAAGCGACCACTGACCTAAATTTCAAAACCTGAAATTTCAGTACGAAAAACTCTTTTCTTTTCTGTAATACGTGTGTGCATCAGAGCAAATAAATATAATAATGTATAAGCACACAGCTTAACCCAAAAACATTTTCTTTTCAACGTAGTGATTAATGGAATCCCAGTTTATATTACAAATATTGAATACTCATAATTCTGACTTCGATATGGATTCGTGGATTCACCAATGAATCAAGGAAAGATAAGAAGAAAAGAAATGAAAAAAATAATTATTATGAATTTTATATACAGTAAAATGAAAGGTTTATGTATTATTTATTATTAAAATATGTATGTTAAATTGTTCATATTCAGGATAGACTTGAACTAACTGAAAATATTTTAGGGGTGGTAGGGTATTGCAAGGATAATATGGAATAAACAATCAAAAATATTTTTTATTATTTATTGTATATAAAAAATAATAAGTTCTCAACTCTTGACGTAATTACAAAATCTACTACTGCATATTTGACAATAACAACTCAAACTCGATTCCAAAACCACAAAAAAAATCACGTATTTTTGCGATAGCCTCCCAACCACCCCCTAAAACATTCTCAGTTAGTTTAAGTACACCCTTTATAGTTGATTATTTAACAATGATTTAAACATTATGATTATACGTTAAAATTATACGTTATATAGCTTATGTCTTTATTGAGATGTCATCAAATCTATATTATCTTTCTATAAGTAATTACGAGTGGGTCGTTAGTGTTTTTCCGCTCGATGAAAGTTTTTCAGGTAATCCTCAATTGGAAAGGAAGACTTTACCGTAAAACTATTGTCATCGCGTGTCTTGTAGTTGGATAGTTGTTCCTCTTCCGGATTTACTTTAAATAAGTTTGGGATGTTAGGGTGGGCAGGTAATCACCCCATGATCCAAATTTGCTTCGATAGACATCCATATAAATGCTATCGTAATGACAGTCAGCGTTTCTGAAGCCTTTTTCGTATTTCTTCACGGTTTTTACTCACTTACCTGTGCTCATTTAAATCGTAATGTTTTTATAACGACTCAAATAGGACCTACGCAGCATCGTAAAGAGACAATCAAATTTTACCTTACTGACATTCGATATCAAATTATGCAAGTCATTAACTTTAGGTATACCATGGAAGAGAAATTTATTCCTCAGACCACATTTTCCAAAAATTACAATCTATGAAATTTAACTATCAGAATTTTTATTAACATATAACTTAGCTCATTGCCAGCCTAATTTTATATTAAATACTGGAACTGTAGTGATACTGCAAGTGATCGCACTGACAAAAATACATCAATGTTTAATTTGAAGTATGAAATATTCGATCGACAATGGTATTGTTGTTTAATCTAATTTCTAGTCCAAATTTATTAAATATTAAGCACGATCAAGTGAAACTGTATTATCAATGAGAATATTAATTCACTGGTGAAAGTACATTTTCAGCACAAAATCACGAAGGGAATTTATAAAAAGTTGGTCTGGATTAGAACAGGTAAGGTTAATATTTAAAATGTATTTGTACATTTTTTCATTAAATCTTCAGAGAGAATATATTTTCAATGGTAATATATAAACTGTAACATGTGTTTATAAAGCACAATCGAAAAATACACACACATTTTAATTTTATATAATAAACTAAATATTTTTGGATTTATTCTGTTGATTTACAGCGAAAAACTCATTAAATAGTTTTGCATTTAGGAATATTAAAATCCGTATTAGATGCTATGGAAATAAAGAGATAATTTTTTATGAGAAATTCTGCTAAGCTAAGCAACAATTATTATATAATGATCTACGGAAATCTCATGTAAAAAATATTGTTCACATTAATAAAAAAAAACGCTAAAATAATAAAAGTTCTCAAGCTCACAAATAAAGATCTGTTTTAAACTTTATATCTTTATGTATATAAAAAAATACACATCAAACTTCATTAAATGATAACTAGTGTCATGTAGAAGAAAATCGCTTAAGGTTTGAATATAAAATGAAGGCGTAAAACCTTCAATATACTATAAAATGTTTTTACGGTCATCAGTACATGCATTAAACGATGTCTTGTACGTACTAAATAACCTCTCTTCCCTTATTTCCTTTACAATAAATATTAAAATGGTCATTTATTCGCTAATGATATATTAAATAGTATTCTCAGTATTGAGATTTACCTATAAAACTTAATTTATCGATTTCAATATTAATATGTGGACATTCATTATTGATAAATTCATTTAAGCATGCCTAAAAACTTGTCAACATTACGTACTCATTGTAGGAAATCCATTTCCTGTACTCTCCATTATGATGAAATAACCAGTTTACTGAATAAAATATATGATGTATAATTACGATTATATGTCATTCAAAAATTATTTCTCCGGACAAAGGTTGGTTTGGTTTCCGAATGAACAATTTTGGAGTGGTTTTGTTTTATTTTGAAGAGCATTAGTTCGGCGCCGCTTGGGGCATTCCTTAGCCTCAAGACCTCCTATTCTTTCTTGAGGTAAAAAAACAGGACGACGAGGAAGGAAAAAAATGGGCGTGTGTATCCTCCTACAAGGATAATGAAATACATGCATATACGATGAGAGAGTGAACAGCCACCCGATACTATATCAAATTAGATTTCACTTTCAATTAATATTACCCATCTTCGGTAACCCTTTCACGGTTTAATGTGGACTGTGAATTTTGTACCTGCAAATTATTCCACAACGATTTATATAATGGACGATCACACGAATCTTATACATTCACGTGTCTCGAGATCTAAAAAAAAATTAAAAATCGATCGATTTATTAATATTATTTTAATATAAACAAAATTCAATTAAAATTAACTAACAATGTTCATATATGGTATATATATTTAGTGAGAGGAACAAGATCTGACAGACATTGCATCGGTGGGATCCTAAATTTTTCTTAAAATACTGAAAATTAGCTCAAATTTCAATTTCGAATAAATTGTGTTCAGTCAAAACTGACAGTTAAACTGAACCTTAAAGTAAAACACGACATGAACGGCTGTTATTATAAGCTCATCATTTACTGGTTTGAATGCTATTTTTATATAGAAAAACTATGAATAATCACTTCTATTATTAGCATTTCAATAGTGTAGTGCATTAAGGCTAGCCGTATTATATTAATTATAAAAGTGTGCTTTATTATCCACCCACCTAATCTTACCTTAGGATATTAATTTGTTAATTAACCAAATTCCGAGATTTTTACGCCGAATTTTAAATAAACACAATTTCTTTCGACTATTTCCAAAAAATCTTCCATAATTATATATCTGTATATTGTTTAATAATATCCAAAGGTTGAACGATCATAACAAATATGTATATATTCATATGTAATAACCCTGAGTGGAGATAAAGTGAATGTTGTATTTGTCCCGAAAGGTCATCTTTGGAATATTATTGGGTGTAATAAATAACGTATAGATTGTGTTTAGAATAATAATTACGGCTCTCAGTTAGGATCTTAAAACGAATGCATCATCAGTATTACGGACCACCTCGACTAGATGACGTATAAAACCTGAGATACGGGTACTTTATAGCCACCATAGACAGCTACAAAAGAAGGCATTATGTATATTGTTATTATTCACAGGTGTAATAATTGTACACTGAATCCTCGGACAAGTTAATTCAGGTTTTGCGAATGCTGAAAAACTCGCCCACGTCAATCGGACAACGATTTATAGTTTCCTGTCCCGACTACATATAATAAGCTGTCACAGTTTGTTATAAATTTTAAAAGAACCAGCCCATATATATATACTGTTAATAATCTTACATAAGCTGCTATAAAAAATATGTACAATTCATAATTGAATTATTATACAACCCACAGTAAAATCTTCAATAGTTGTAATGTATTTAAAAGGGGATGAATGGGATTTGGTAAAAATAAAGCTCACTGATGATGGTGTAATAATTTTTTAATTTTTTTCAAAGCAAGTGTTAATTTATTGAATATTCTCGTTTTATTATCACAGTCTCGACTACGACATTTTTTCTCCAAATATTCAAAATACAATTAATCTTAGGCATAAGTGGCATTTGAAATACATGCATATATGAATTGTCGTTGTAGTCAATTGAAATAAAACTGTGTAAAATCACCAATTGTTAATCATGGTAAATTTTCCTCTAAAAAAACCAGTTAAAATCAGTAAGAAAGTTGTGGTTGTGTGCTTGTAATTATCAATTTGTTTGTGAGCAAAAGAACCAACCACTTTGAATACCTGTGATAATTTTTGTAAGTTTAATGGAAATTATAGCGGTCGTTTGTCTGTAAAAATCATTCATTATACATACAATTTTATTTAAATTTGAAGCTGTGGTACTTTGGAGAGTTCAAAATCTATGAGGAGGCTCTACTGGCGCCACTATGCATGTACTTAGTCCCTCATCCATCAGGTTCGTATAATGTATTTTATTGCCCCCCAGTATTATTTGTATTGAATGAGTGGACCCTAATAAATTGTTAACCAATCATACGCATGTGGGTCGTCGGTAGTCAACGATGTGTGATTTAGATACCATACTCAATTGCAATATTGTTGTCAAAAAGTGAAATATATACTCCATGCTAATAAACTGCCTGCCGACTCCGGAAAACATGCATCCACATGTAAATATGTCCCGTATGAATTATCGCGGAATTTTTAATATCAATTAAAAATACGAACATCATCGATGATTCGGTTTCATACCCTGATATTCAACTTTTGTTCAATTTTATTTTAAATTAAAATAGTCACTATTTCTGTAGTTATCGTATTGCATATAAATAATTCGTGCAATTTCGTGTAGCCCGAGTATTGTTGCATAATTCTCTCCTATTCGATAAAAGCGTAAATGTGTCTCCCTCACTCAAAACATTTCTAGTGACCGCTGAGAGTGGCTGTGACAATACTTTGGCGATTAAAACGCAATAATATTTTAGACATCTTAAAGAAGTAGATGTATTTGAGTGTATGTTTGAGTCCATATGACATGTAGTAACAATACATTTACCCATTTTACTGTGAAATATAACTGAAGATATGAAGAGAGATGTTTACAGTATAATGTTTGCCAGGTAACTAATGTTTTTGGCCACTTGAACTAACCACGCATTTAGCCACTCATGCGATATCTTATGTTTATATATATCTCAAATATAAAATTCTACACAACACGATGCTTAAGGCAAAACTGGTCTAAACGTCATATAGTCAATCAAAATGGTAGTGGGACTTTTGCCCCAACCGTTATTTTCCCATTTAGCACATCTTACATTTTGTAAAGAAGACTTTTCTATTAATTATTCCTAATTAGTAAAATCAGTATGAGATAAAAGAGCACAACAACTTATACGCTAGTAAAGAAACGCCAATTGTAAGTTTGGTAAAAACAGTTTCCGCCTAGTTCTAACGAAAGATATTTAAATAATAAGAAATTTAAAGTGTATTGTATCGGTTTTATATCGCATTACTTAAATTAATATATTTGCGTAGAATTTGTCCGATTGAGCTATTTAAATGTACACAAGATAGGATTTGATCAGGTGTATAAATATTGGGTACAGTCCAAATCAATAATATATAAACATAATTCGAAGTATCACTCGATCAAAGAAAATAAATTGGGCATGTCATTTGTACTGATCATATAATCCATACTTGACCTTTATAAAATAAGCTGTTTTTCAAAGGTCACATACACACAATCATAGGAAATTATAAGATATAAATTTGGTTGTTTCCATCACAAAAAAAGATTATTTATTTGCTTACACATTCAATTTGGATTATTTTTTTTAAATAAATGAAAGCTTTATTGCGAAGAGCCCCTGTGGTGCTATTTAAAGCAAGACTCGTTATATTCCACCGAAACGAAACGCATTTAATTAAATTAAGAAAATAAAAAAACAATATAAATCAGTGTGGATAATTAATTGAGATGTCGCTAATTAAACGTCCAGACAGATAATATTTATTATTGGCGTTGAATATCGTGTCATTGTTTCAATATCGCTGGGTACAACGACCAGACAGAATTGATTTGGGATCAAATCAGAATACCGAGTATAAATAAGATACATTTTAAGTGAAATCTGACAACTCAGAGATCGTGCTGGCAAATGAAAGTAATTTAATTGACTTTCATAAATCGTCTAAATCTAAAATTTTACTGTGTTTCTTTCAATGTCGTGATGAAAAAAGAAGCTTTTCTTCTGCATGCCTTGTACATTGCTCTACATTGTAGTTGTTTGGAACTAAACTCTTCATAAAATGGACTCCCTTATTTGAGTAAGTCTAGACTCTTTAGTAGCAAAATATATTTATTGTATTAAAACGGCATTATAAATTCAAGTTTACATAAAGCTACTTGTTCCGGCTCTACGACAGTTTCCGCAAACCGCGGCACATGTGGACTTTCCGCCTAGGTTTAAAATTTATCATCAATAGATAAGGTGTTGCACTAAGTATATTATTATAACCGGATCATCCAGCATACATATTTATAAGTGCTTTTTCATATAGTAAAAGTCCTCATTTAAGTTTG
Organism: Agraylea sexmaculata; assembly: GCA_022606485.1. Lineage (NCBI taxonomy): Eukaryota > Metazoa > Arthropoda > Insecta > Trichoptera > Hydroptilidae > Agraylea > Agraylea sexmaculata. The sequence goes on along the minus strand of JAGTTH010004050.1, from coordinate 52,619 downwards.
CGTAATCCGTTCATATTTCATGCACACTGAACTAATTCTTAGCTCAAACTCCATTATCCTACTTGTAATGGAGCACGCGCCTTCACATTGAAAAATTTCATTTATTATTTAAAGTATTAGCCTATTTATTAAGATCAATTTAAGTATATGAAAATCCCCAACTTATCATTATACATATTGTATCCATTATATGTGACCATTTTTTACAACAAAAGGAGGAGAAAAAAAAATCTTTACTTGCGAATGCTCGTTTAATATTTGTTTTTTTCGTTCTTTTCATAGTTTTTATAATTACATATTATGCATTTGGCCGAATGGAGATTTTCAAGTAAAAATTACCAATTACAGAATACGAAAATTTCCTTCATTTTTATCACATTTTGAGTTGTTAATATTATTATTCTAAGAGATACTAGATGAAGGTATAAATACCACAGTACAATGCTCGATAAAATACATTTATTTATTTTTTCGACAAATTTACTTCTTGCTGGGATTACAAGTAATAAAAGTCGACATAAAAATTATGTAACTTATCCATTATATCTTTAACTATAACATTGTTCACTATTTTAATCTTGAACTCACACAAATCGCCTGCTCCAGCGTATAATATCGTAAGTGCAAAAAAATCTGTGTGCTCTTAAGTCTTTATGGAACTGAGCCACATATATTATATCCTAAGAGACGCATATTTATTTACTAATTAATATAATTAGTTATCTATAAATAAACCACAGTTCGATGATTTTTAATTTGTTTTATTTTATTTGAAAAGAGCAATGAATGTAGATATATAAATAGCTTAATTGGATGTTTATTCCATGTGATGTTGATGTTGATTTGGATTAATTGAACTCTTGCGTTTATTTTGTACAAAATTGCTTCTTTTAATTGGAGTTTATAATGTTAATCATATTAACTTCTATTCAAAGATTATCTTATCTCATTTTGTCATAATTGTCATGTGATAATCCCACAATTCATATTAAATTAATTCTCGATTAAATTGATGTTGTAGCAATATTACATGTGCTACTAAATAGCAGACTGCAGAAGTAGGAATTGTTTTGATTTGTGATTCTAGGCAGGACTGTTTTTATGTCGGAAACATGACTTACTAGGTTTATGCACCCACGCTTTATGTAATAGGATGTGTATGTTTTATGCTATAAATACACATACTGAATTTTCAACAAACATTTACCAACATGTTAAACGTAGTGTTTGCAAATATGAGACGAAATAAAACAAACAGTTCATTTATTCAATTTGAGACTTAAAATAAACGCACCGAAACATAATATATAGTGAATATAAGGTTATATTAAAATAGGTTTAGATTATCTAAGATCTAATGTATCAATTTCAATTAATATGAAAAAAGCTTTTTTCATTTATTTTTCAATTACATATAATCTAATAGTAATTATGTTAAACGCATAAATTTAACCTTGTATGTTAAATGGGGAATCTCATATGTTTACTTGTTAAAATATTTTTTACTAGTACTGTTACTTATCCTCAGTATAAATCTACTCAATATGATAGCAATATTAATTATAATATTGATATTGATAAATAAATATATCACAACGACGATGTTCGTAGAAAGTGTAGAGTATAGTCGAAAAGCTCCACACTTAATTATGTTACAAAAAAACGAGGTGTTATAACATGTTTCATAAATAATAAAGTTATTTCAATGTATCATCACATAACAATAAAAATAATTTATGAAAAAATAGAACACTCCCAAAATATCTAATTGTAAAAAAAAGGATTTTACACATGAGCAGGTTTACACAAAAAAAATGTTAAAATGAAACTATACAATACAATGTTTGAATTGAAAATGAAATACACAAATCCCTTCGAAAATACACACATTGTACCTACGTGTAGAATTATTAACACGTCGATGAAAGCGGTTATTACTTATTAGTCATCATATTTGCTTCATCAAATATTAGCAGGTATGGTTTCGATATTCTGTGAGCAGACACGTGCCAGAATTCACATAAACGGGAATTGTGTTCATTAAGCTCGTCATTATTTTGTTTAATTGCGGTCATACGAATGTCTGTGGTTACTGTGATTAATCACTGCACACTATTCCATCCACAATAAAGTCCGTACAATATTATTATACAATTAATACCCAAATAACTGACACCTCATTCAGACGAGCAAGCGGTGATTGCAAATTAGTATTGATTACGGTCAAAGATGCATAGTCATCTGTAGCGTTGACCATTACAAAAGCTCCAATTGCTACTATTCAAATATTAAAATGCCCGCTCGAGGAATAGCTAAATATTAGATACTTGTGTGGTATACAAATTCTCATTTAATTTAAGGTGCGTATAATTCGTTGGAGCTTCGGCGGGACATGTGAGTATCGTCATAGTGCATTAAAAATAAACTGGCTAAAATCCCGCTTTCATTTTGATTGCCTATAACGTTATAAATAAATATTTTCACTAATTCCTGTGTCGTATATTAAACCATAATAAAATTGGGGCGTTTACATAACACAATGCTTAAAGCGAAAGTATTCTAAACTTTACATAACCAAGATGGTAGCAGAACTTCCGTTATTATAGTTTGTCATATATTTTTTATACTTTTATGTGATAAGAGGATACCCTATTCTTATACACACATCGGGTAGAAGTGGGTAATAAATAGTATTCAATAGTAACTATTATAAAATAAATGTTATTAAATATTTGGGCAGTAAAAATATAAAATGCACTAAGAAAAAAATACCCATATAAATGTGTGATAATATTCTGTATTATCAGTTAAATTAATAAAATAAATAAAAACATTGAAAAACCACACATAAAACAGCAGATACATTTTCATTCATTTATTTATAAAGATATTTTTTATTCTTTTTTGAAATATTTGATTCCTGTGACAACTGCTATTTTTTCTACAAGGTTTTCTTATTTTTATTGTTAGTTTTTATACAGTGAGGATGTTGTGGTTTATTGAATTTATTAATGAAAGCTTTCAATGAGCTTTTCACCTGATAATGATTATATATTATATTTATATTAAGCGGCACGGTATCAAACATTTATGTGAGATTTTCGTAGTGGATTCGATACTAACATTGCATAATTTAAATTATTAATCACTATGGCGCGGACAGAAAATTAATCCGATGCCATATATTTAATATTATTTTCAACTCACACATAATATTGTTCATATTAAACGGAATTGCATTCGATTATAATACTGTCACGTTTGACACTTAATTAATTTACAAAAATGTGTTGTAAACGTCACATATTTTGGGGTTATTGATTATTCCGTTTTCAAGCTGTATATATCGAGGTTATTGACATATTTTAATTGATCGCTTTCAACGTTAAACTACGGTATGTTGAAATGAGTTGGTAGAGTATTGAAAATGTATTATTATGGGATAATATATCACGATTTTCAAGGTTCAGTAATATGTTGGGTTCGTAATTATATGGAGACTTTATAAACACACCAACACCACTAAAAGATAATAATTGAATGTAGTGGGTCATTGGTACTACTTGCTCGCAAATGTCCTTATCAGAGGGAACTTTTTTTATATAAAAACAATGTCATTATTATAAATTACCCTTAAAGTATCCCCAAAACTCAGATTGCTTTAACAATATTTGTCGTAAAATGGTTAAAAGCATTATAAAAAGTGTTTACTGGCGACGGTTATGGTCCCTCCCACCGCGCCGGGTTCGATGAAAGTGGTAAAGGTACACGAAATAATAATTTCCTCCAGAGGCACGACTTTTAATGAATAGATACATATTATTTGGTCGATGTTAACCCTCTTTATTTGTTTTATTTGTAAACATAAAAATGATTTATCGATCGTTTCCTGTACATAGAGAACTCTTTCTATGCTGGACCGAAGCGCTTAAGTGAATTCAACACGGCAACATCGTCCATTAAAACATCCATCTACACTTTTATTTTGGTCATTAATGTCCCAAAATATCAAATAGTTCCCACTAAATTATTATAGATAGTCAGTCTATACCTGCACAGTATTCGAAGAGTCGGGTAAGTAAAAAGCGATTGCTGAATAAATGAAACCCGCTTTAAAGTTAGATAAAGTACCTTAAAATAAATTAATAGTTTTTTGACTTATTTTTTGCAATATTGATAATTTTATGAATAATCGAGAAATCAATAAGTAGCCGATGAAAACTATAATTGTTCATGTTTTCTTATAGAAGTAAAAAGGCATACGAGATAAAAATAATATTTATATATATTAAATTGTTTAGGTCTAACCAATGACAAAAAAATGCTCATTGATTTTTAGCATAGCCAGACAAATGTGTAATAAAGGGTGAGCTTGTAATCACTGGCAATATTTAAGATGAATAAAATATTATTTCTGCAAATCAGCTTCTAAATTAACAATAATCGAATATTTTAGAGATAATCCATCTACCCTTAAAATATTATAACTGATTGAAAGTTCACTCTGTAAATATAAATGTGACTATAAAGTAAAGCTTTAGAAAGTTAGGTGTATAATATTTCATGAGCATGTATGGATTAAGTCATTCATCGGTCGATAATGTTTAATCTACCTACGTATAATGTATGATGGCTTGGCTCAATGAATTCATCTGCTTTATTCATGTGGTGTGTATAATATTATTAAATGCATAATGAAGTGATCAAAAATGCCCATATTTATGCGTAATGTCACGTTTGCTTTGCCATGAAACAATCTCCGTTTCCTGCGATTGTTCCGCTGACGGCGCCGGTGCAGGAAAATCATCATTTTTTATTATACATCGTGTACGTGGTCCGTGTGAATGGAATGCAACTACAATTATTAATGAACTAGAGAATAAATCAGACGAGTTGTGTTATGTAAATATCCGTTAAGATGATCAAACTGGACCGGAGATGTCCTCATTCTGTAGGCTGAACATGTTAAAACATCATTAAATCATCACGGAGCATTAAAAACAAAGGTTAATCAACTTGTATGCTTATTCTATCTACGATTTTATTTGTGCCTATTATATAAAATATATATAGCATATGATCTAATGGAATCGAAATTCGCTTGTGCCATGTTTGTAAAAATATTTATTTCATTAAGTAACTACTTAAACTTATTAAGTATACTGGATATAAGTAGTACTGGATAGATGATTAATATGCAGGGTGGATATTAATTAACTGAGAATATTATAAGGGTATCGCAAATATATTTTACATATTTTTTTATTAATTAAAAATAAACAAATATTTAATAATATTAATTACATATTTAAAAGACACAGTACACAAGCGACAGTTACTACAGAGTACTTCACAAAAATAACTGATTCCAAAATTTTGAGACAAAATCGACTCCATATATACTTTTAAATTTTTAACCAATAATTTTTACCCTACCATCCCCTCAAATATTATCAGACAGTTTAAGTCAATCATGTATATGGTACCTTAAATCAAATAAGCAATTGGCAATCAAATCTATGAGTTAAAAAAGGTCAGTAAAGTCATCAAATAATTATGTGTGTAAAGGGTCATTAGACAAATCAACGAAATAGTTAATTTTATTTAAAAAAATAACATCTCATGCTTAGTGTACAAACTACGAAGGTAAATAATATTGTATTAATATTAGGATATCGCATGTGAAAATAAAATCAAAATTCACATGTTAGTTATAATAGATTTATATATTCTGTACAATTGATTTTATCAATCATTGTATAAATTTATAAATCTAGTATTATTTTTGTCAGCCAACCATTGAAAATTACCAAACTAGTACGGTTGTGCGTTGACGATTTATAGGATTTTTCAACACTTTCAAATCAACTTAATATTTTATTGCAATAATTGCTTTATTATATTGAAATATACAATGGCAGAGTGATAATTTCGAAGCCTTAAGCTGTACATTTGTAATGGCAGTGAGCTTTCGCCACACAACGATGAGCACATAATGATTGAATGTAGTGCAGTAAGAAACGGTAAATGTGAATGTAGGACATTTGTGATATTCAACAAGGGCTATGTGACCTTTTATTCCTCTTTACATATAATGTAACAGAAGACACGTGTACTAATCACAATATCCACGTGTTCACATATGAAAACCATCATAGACCCCATACACTAAGTACTACGTGTCAAAGTATTACAGACCACCCTGTAACATTATCACTTTATTAATAGACAAGCCAAGACTTTATGATGAGGGGAAATTCCAGACGCAATACTCTTATACTAATATGCACATTCTCTAGATTTTTTTTGTTTTCCAAATAAGTAATATTAAATTTTACAGAAGAGATTAAAAATTCCCAACAGTGGTTTGATAACATAATCTAATGAGCTTGAAAATCTCTATTAAATGTTTTGGGTTCATATACAACCCAATTTATTACAATTTATGAGTCAAGGTTAATTATAACAGATTAAATTAATTTGGGCCTTCTATAAATTTCACGATGGACGATAATATCTTAAAATGACATAAATGGGGAATGAACTTTTAATAAATTGTAAAATATTATACTTACATGGAGTAACCACTTGATATTAAATATTATTTTAATGTTGTTATAAAAACATCCACACATTATACACTTTTTACCTTTATTATAAATGATGGAATATAATCAGGTGATAATTTAATCATAGCTCATAAAGCTCCATCAGAGATGTAGGTTCTCTGGTATTCCAGACGACTGTTTTCTCTTAATAATAATAAAAAAATAAATAAAAAATAGCTTTTTTTATATCTGTACGTATTATAAATTTTACAAATGTATTCAAGGGGTAAAAATATCGTACATTTTGTAATCACTCCGTCATTATTATAAGTGTAAATTTATATATCTATAAAAATGTAAATATTTTTATTGTGTCGTCGACATTATTTCATTATTAGGTAAATATGCCGACTGGGTTTCTCAGGCTATAATTATGAGGAATATATCAAGAAGTTAGCTTTTTTCATGGATTAAAATGAGCCCATTAATATCTTAAAATAATTACAGTAAGCACTAGAATAGTGACACGTGTATTTTAACTTTGAACAATATGTAAATGTGCATAAATACACGCACTAAAACAATGGTCCTCCATGAACTCGATTTGTGAACGTGTTATGACTAATAACCGCCCACTTTGTAACTCATAACCTTAATATTTTCACCCCAATTTAACACAGAAACTCTATTAAAAAAGCAAATAAGCCATTTCACAAAAGCAATGCACCGTTTGTGATGGGGTCGTTCAGCTTTTAGCGTGTGGTCCCAGACTGCTATAAAAAAAATATTATTGTGGTATGAATTCAGTGGCAAAGCAACTCGACTAACGGTCTTCATAAATTATTGTAATAATTACATATGCGAATTTAAAAATAGAGAACACTTTAAATAGTCGAGTCGGTGACTTTAAACGCTCGGCTAATTTTATAAAGTCCTCGGCAAAGCAAAAGCATGTGCATGTTTAAATAGCCACAATAAATATATGTTTAGTCAACTAAACAGTTACAAAATACAAACTTAAAACAGTGCCAGTAAACAAGCTTTAAACGATGATACGGTTATTATTATTATGAAAAATTGAACGCTAGTAATAAACGACTATTTACAAACGCTAGAAAATTGTATTTCATTTATTATTTTATGAAAATATCATCATTATTAAAACATCGTTATTAAAGCATGGCTAAAAACACCATAGTTATAATTTCCAATCCTGCTGGAATTAAAGTAAAAATAATTTGAAATAATATTAATAAAATCCTGGTCTATCTACTCGATTCAAGATTATTCTTTTTTTGGATTTTAAGATGAATAAATAGGCATTTAATAAATCGGGCAGTGTCGTTATTTTTTTGGTTATCCTATTTGTCTAATATTTCACGAATAAGATAAATAATTATAAAAGATAAATAATTATCAAGTTTTTTTTATTTTATCATATTCTAGCCTGAACCAAACTATTTTTTACTCTGTTGGCAAAAATTATATTAAGGTTAGTATTATAATTTCTTTATTATGCATAAGTTTTTACAATGATTGATAGAACAATACATCTTTGGAAATAGTCTTAGGTGTACAGAGTGTTTACATCTGTTTACCTATAACTAACATGAGAATGTTTTATTTAAATTTGACATGAATAATAATAGTATTAAATTATAGAGAGAATGGGGAAAGAAATAAAAACCCATTTACAAATTTGAAGATTACAATAAAAGAATAAAAGAAATATTAACAAAACAATACAAAATATAATGCTTAAAAACTAAATAACAATTTGTTTGGGTAAAACCAAATTTGATTTGAGTGGATTATTAGAAAATCCATTGGTAAAATGAACTTAGGTTTCCTCGAGGCATATTTGGTTTTATTTACATGTCTTATGATTGGGTTAGTCGGGAAGTTACTCATTTTAGTGTAATGTTTTTTACTGAAATCTGCGATATTTGCTTTGATCATTTTTAACTTAATGTCCTTGTGTATTTCTTTAAGATATGAAGATAATATAGAATATTATTATACATTTGTATTTGCCCAAACTTTTAATATTTATTTTTTAATAGTTTAATTTATAATATTTATTTTATAATAATCCATAGTAAAATGAACTCACGCTTTCTCGAGGCATATTTGGTTTTATTTATATTAAGGTTGACTGTGATATATATAATATAAAAATCATTAGAGTGCAGTAATTATACATTAATTTATTGCTTTCCACATTATTAATTTTCATCTGATTGAATACACAAAGAGTATATTCCTACCGTGATGAAAGTACCTACATATCATTTGAATTAATCTCATATTAGTTTGGTTATATATGAGAGGATTCACGATGTAGTTGGCTTTATATTGAAGTGGGTGGTACATGGTTTAATGTACATAGGTGTATCTATAAGAGGACCTTTAGATAAGCCAGCCTGTATAAACTTAGTACCGGAAACTTGGTGGGATTGATTGTCATTACACGATGGTAGAGAAGACAGGAAGTCTCTCATTATGCTTCACATTTGCGACTAACAACAGGACTACAGATTTAATCTTCCATCATGAGATCAAGAACACCATTGCACATTCCATGACGTCATGGATTTAATAACGGAGTACATTCATTCATTCTTACTCACAAATCAGCCACATGTTAAATATTATTCACCATTTTGCATCCGCCCTCAACATATTTTTAAAGACCGCGTGTATTTTTTGTTAAATGAATTAATTGATTTGTCAAGTATAAGTTGCCACATTACATTATCAAAAAGCAATATTTATTATAGCTACTCCGTATAATCATCAAGATAGGTTTTGCGCCCAATTAGATTAAGAGGTAAAATATTATTTTGAATCAAAGCATTCTGTTCTTCTCTTTGTCTACGTAGAGCGTGCAGAATTTTTTATCATTATCTTACTAATACCTTTTTTATATTGTTCCATCTTTTTCTTCTTTTTATAATTAATTTTTAATTTTTTATCGATTTTTCTTTTCTCTTCTTTTCTTTCATGTTCCAAATGACGAGTGCTGCATTATCATCACGGTGACTTGGGATCCCCCGTAATGCTCTAGTGATACTGCAGTATGATATTATAATATGTATTTGATTAAATTCAGGCTAGCTCATTTTGGTAGATACTTTCATTTCGACGAAGTACATACCTATTTTAAAAATAACAATTCACTTTTTTTTCCTAATTTTTAAGTTGTACTGTAATTTTTAAATACTGTAATTTAAACAACCCGATTGCATTTCGGACCACTGTTTATTATTATAAAAAACAGACTACTTACAATTTTTGTATTTTTAAGTTATTCCCTTAATAATATTTTCAGCAAATTAGACTTTTTCTTGTTAATTATAGTGAATAATGTGTGTGACAGAAATCAAAAAGTGTTTTTAATTAACTTGACTCCGCCATTAACATTGGTGCACTAAAATTCATTTTAATTAAGCGCCTTCTTGTTACGCTTTTTATAAGGCTTCGCCAAAAAAAAGAATATCGTTTTTATTATGATTGCGAGAGGCAGGGGGGCTTTTTTCAAAATAAAAAAGTGTAATACGAAATAATTATGCAAAAATGCAGGTGGGCAAACCGGTAGCCATCTGGTCTCTTAGCAGCAAGCACCACATGCCCAACAGCCTTTTACTCTCCATTCACCGGCTCATTCACAAATATATCAGTATGTAGTAATATTTGTAAGTTATATAAGCTATTGAGACATCGTACTGAAATGATAATAATGCGAGCATAGCAAACAACACAAAATAAATTTTCTTAACGACAAGCACGTGCCGGAATGGATTTTCTTCTAACGAAATAACGTCATCTGGTACAAACACTAGATGCAACTGTACGTGACTATTTCAGGATTCGAATGAGACCATTGGGTCTATTTTAATATTGTATGGGACTGATATGGGCTTTCAGCAATAATAAATTACCAAAAAACTCATTATCAATTATCGTTTTTAAATAATGTACCTTTAACAAAAAAAAAAATGGCTTATATTCACCCCGAAGTTTATGTTTATGTCAAGGTATTATTTATCCATAACAATACTATTGTTTCGATCACTGGCTTTTGATAGAGGCAACACTAATTGTCTCATTCAGACTCGTCTACTTGGTCCGACATCTTGATATGTATACATTCAGTTCTTTGGCCTGCTAATATATCGGTGATATCGGTCAATACTCTTTTTTCTTTCAAAATCAAAAGTTAACAAATCTAGCTGGAACCAAATCGAATTAAAGAATTAAAACACACATCTTTTTTGGAATTATAATTTTATAACTTCATAAATGGAGTAACATTTATATTTATTTATTTATAATTTACATTAGATAATACATAATACATTATACATTAGATAAATTAAAGATATATTTACATTCAAATTTCATAAAAAAAGGCTTAAGCGAATCTTTTGCAACCAATTGCATTAGAAACAAAATAAAACTTTGTGAGCTTTTGATTCTGATATTCTTAATTAAACTGTAATTTTATTGAGAAACTTCGTGTCGTTTTTATTTAACTTTAAACTTTTAAATCATTTGCATTTAAAACATTGTTAAATTCTTTCAAAATATGGGTCAGAGTATAAATGAATGTAAAAAAATCGTATATTTAATGACTCAATTAAATAGCCGTCGATCAAAATATCACATTTTGCTAGAGATAATACAATTTTGATGATTTATAAAACGAACAAAGCGTGTGGTGTTTAATATTCATATTGCTGTCTGTTCAGCTTGAATGAAATTCTTCTTGGCGGGCCACATTGGAATTTTAATAGGGTATAAATAAAAATTCGGCAACATCCCACAAAATAAACATAAAGCAAAAGAGGTTTATTAATCGGTGGCATTTTATAAATTAATTGGATATGAAGCCATTAGAGTGAATAATCGAGCCCTAGAAAATGAGTCATAATCGATGATGACGCACTAATCGATTGTTTTATTGTAATATATATTTTTTTGCTGTTCATATTTCAGGTTCTTAGAGGAACAACATATTTATAGCAAATAACATTATTTAATCTTATAGTTTATTTGTGTGACCAATCATGGTAATGAACATGTAATGTCACCTCTAAATGTGTCTAAAATTTGATATTTGCTCTACAGACATAAGAAACAACGAGTACACCTGAATAATATTTTTGAATTTATTTATAATCGTGAACAAGGGAAATCGGAGAAGTAGCATTTTAATTTTTTTTGATGTTTTAATATTTAAAATATAATAAAATAAAATTTTATAAAATTCATGTTCTGAAGACGTTCTTCGCAGACCGCACAGACCTAAATTTCTGACCTAAAATTAAATTCATTCTTCATTTTTTGACCTAAAATTAAATTTAATAAAACCACATTTTCATGATGCATAGTAAGTGAATGGTTTGGTCTGTTGCGGAATTTTTAGTTTATTTTTTAATATGATACACTCTATTTATTTGATTTTTTTTATATGTGTATATGTTTTGCCATAAAGTTGGAAATAATTCATACGAATGAAAAGTCCCATTACGAATAATATATAAAGTTGGCATTGTGGCAAATAATATTTTATTCTGGTTCGAAATTCCCATACAAACATACATTCCCTTTGTACGCAAAACAACAACACAACTTTCGCATTACGTCCGACAGATTCGACCGAGTTAATCTGATTAAAAAGTTCGTTTTATAACTGAAGGCTTATCTTTAAAGATTATTAAAAAAAAAATGATTGGAAAGCGACGGGATTTTGCCAACTTAAGCCAATGATACCTATCATCGAAAATTAATTTGATTAATATATTATATTAGGAATTTATTATCCATGGCCATATGATAAACTTTACTTGGAATCCGTATCGTGGTTTTGTATTGTTTGGTGACAACGGTCGTCTGTTTTAAGTTCTTGGCTATTTTTTGCGATTCACACGTTCCATTTTGGGACTGTCTTGCTATTTAGATCGATATCGAAGCCAATAAAATCGACACCAGACTTGTCTCTTTCCAAATTAATGAGAGCCGAAGGACTTTAAGACCGCTTTTTTGCAATATACCTGCTCCCCTCATTATATTCACTGTCAAATATTTGAAACGAGACAATTCCACCCAATATAGCAGATACTGCTGAATTATATTAAATATAATAATTATTTACCATGTTTAAGACATAAACTTATTTAAAATACAACAAATAATAATAAGTAATAAGATGGGTGTAGTATATTTTAATAATTTTATGTTAACTTTAACCAAACGAGTGTGACTATTAAAACTTAGTCTCTGAATGATAACATATTAATAATCGAAAATAAAATATTATGGAAATTACATTAAAAAGTTTTTTTAACCGAACTATTTATTATTCATGTTACAAAATAATAAAATAAAATAAATGTTTCGTAAAGCACCTTTGTGCGTTTTTACTTCTCTAGTTTTTAATCATATTATAAATTGAGATTTATATAGAAAATACCAAAAATGAAATAATATATATTTAATTGTTCATATAATATAAAACATATGATGAATTAGGTGTATAGAATAAATGAATATTTTTACCAATAACAAACATGAGAATAACATTTTTATATGACATTAGAGATACTTAATAGTAAATAATAAAAAGTATGGAAAAAAATAATTAACCCATTTACAAATATGAAGACAAAATGAAATTAACTAATTGGATAAAAATACGTAGTTCAATTAAAATAATTGGAAAAACGTTGGTTTTAAATGAGATATAGAGCTTCAGATTCCAAATGCGTGAAAAACGCGAATGGCTATTAAATATTATTAAATAAAAAAAGAGTTGCAATTGCTCTTTTCGTAAATTAAAAACTAGATATATATATATATAGTAGATATGCGGACATTTTTTGTTTACACTTATTATATATATACTTTTTTATACTTATATAGGTATATTTTTTTTTAAATTTCATGTTCTAATTGACGATCGCTACATCTCTTCGACTTGGGATTCCCTGTAATGCTCTAGTGGTCCTGTAGCATGATACAAAATTATATAAAATATAAATAAATTACAGCAAAGCATTATTTCTATTGCAGTTTTCACGGTGTGCGTTTACTGTACCGTACGCCTAATAAACCGTAGTTTTACATACATTAATGTGTGGATCAATTTCATATTTAATTGTTTTAAAGTCTAGCTACTATTGTGTATTTAAATACTTCCAGGTCACCTTATTTAATATTCTATTATTGTCTTAGTAAGCATACAATTTGAAATGGGATCAGATGATTGACTTAGGAATGCAGGTGAATAGAGGATCATGTATAATAAATGTGAAGAAGAACAATAAGCTTTGGCAGAGTTGTTGAAAGAGGTTCTAGCAGTGAAGTGTGGTGTGGTCGAGGAATGTGCATAGAGGCAAAGAAAATAAACGAGATCGCATACAAGAGGAATTTATCGTGGGCGCTTCACTTTAGCTTCGTTCCAAGAACACCAAACCCGAACACTATAAATATATTTCAATCCAATCCTGCCGTAATCGATATTTGACAATAATACTATTTTATTGGGAAATTCATCATCCACTAATGAACTTCGTCGAAGCGTCCCCGAATACCTAACAGGAATGCTACACATTTAATTTGTGATATTAACAATAATTTAATTAACTTGCGCGTGTTTGTAGTTTAACTGAGGGATTTCCTGTTTGAAGTCAATATTCTATATTGCATCGTTACAATTAAAAATACCAAGAAGTGTTATTACTTGTTTGAGGCCCAAAAACAGGTCGAAATGATACTAATAATACTTATTTTTTTGTTTGCAAAACTAAATAGTATGAAATGTTTTAAATGATATCATTATTATTTGATTGTTGATAATAAAAAAAATTAATTCTGTAATTTGGGTAAAACAATAAAACGAACCAAACAACACACATACTCATTGTAATGGTATTATTAAATTTGTATTTTTCTCATAAAATACAGGTTTTTCACTTCAAATTTAACCCTTTTTTTAATTAAATCAATTATTTACATTAAAATATTAACTTGACAAACAAGGCCATATTCAATATAATAGTTTATTGAGAGTGTGTTGGTGAAACGTAATAGAGCTAATTGTATTGGTGCGTATACGGGTTGAGCTGGCAGACTAGAGCTTTGTACTACACAAGGTCTATTCGTATACGCACCGCACGTACACTCTCATTAAACTATTATATTCAATACGGCTGATAGAATTAGGATTGTAGTTCGAAGCCCAAATATATATTTTTCAGTTTTATGTTACATTCCGTGGATTATTTTCTTATAATAAGCGAAGCGAGCGCATGGATTATGTATATTCTGACGCGTCTGGTTTTGTTTGAGGTATGTATGCGTATAGTTATATTCCTATATGTAGTTGTAGTCGTCCATTAGATTGCGGAGGCGGCTTGCGGAACGAAGAGACACAGGTTCGACGACTGGTTGGGGTCATAATTAATTTTCATATCAGCGGAAGCGGAGCCGGCTCGCCGCTTTCAGCAATGTTAGCTATAAATTGCAGACAACACATGCCGCATCCTATGTAAATATCATACTGTGCACAATATGCCATATGTTAATACTTTTTGTCTTATCCGGCCTTAACTTATGCCGGATTCCAATTCTATACTATTATCACAGATTACACACATTCGAGCATGTGCATATTTATTGTATGGCTGGTGTTTTGAGAATATCTATGTCTTTTCTAGTAATTTACAGTGAACCTATATTTTTTTAGTCTAATTAATTCCTGTGTTTATCAAATATTGTGTACGTATAGCGCATACTACAACGTGAACTATTGATTTCATCATCTCAAGCACTCCAGTTCAGTGATCCTAACTACCTTATAGAACTCGTCCGCCCACCTTAGCCTAGGTCTACCCTGCCTTCTCTTACCCACAGGCTTGCTGGATAGTATTTCCGATACTATCCCTCCTGCTCTTTAACCCAACCTAATGTTAAAGCCCTAATAAACTGCACTACGTTCACGCTCTTATATAATGAGTAAATCTCATCGTTCCGTCTAATTCTAAATAGTCCCGGTGCCTCCTGAACAGGACCCAAGATCCTCCTAAGAATCTTCCGCTCGAACCTAAGTAGCCTATCCTCTTCAGTCCTGGTAATAACCCATGTTTCTGCACCTTAGGTAAGTATTGGCCTAATTAGCATCTTGTATGGGAACTATTGATTTATACAAATAAAATAGAATTAGAACAAGAAAAATATCCTAAATGAATCTTTAGCAGCAACTGCAATGTGTTGATCGTATAGATGGAAAATAATGACTGAAGGAGGCAAAGGACTTCTTGTATTAAAAACTTGAGATTCTTACTTGCTTATAATATTTTTCCACTGTTCTTCTATTGAAAAACAATATAATTAAAAAAAGTACTTTACAAGAGGATCTTAATTGTACAACCTAGAGATTCGTTTTAATACCTCTTGCTTCTCGGCGTAAAACTCAATTTCTTCCATATTATCTCCACTGTCTTTCTTGATACATTCTACTCTCAATATCTTGCTGAAATTTATAATTCCTATACAAAATAATAATAATAAAAGTTCAAAGCATTTAGTGATGAAGAAAAATAGCTTGATAGGAAAAAATCAATCAATGATTTGTACTATAAACCACAAACACAACATACATAATATGTGGGTAGGAAAATATTAATTTCCTAAAATATTTATTAGCTAGGTATTTACTCAAAGTAACCTCTTATAAAGCTTTTAAAAATTTATTTCAAAATGAAATTCCCATTTATTTTTTTCAAAAATTAAAATTACGCCAAATCACACTTATTCTACGCATACCGTATTAATTTGATTTAATAAGCCTTTATATTCGGTGTCCGGCTCATAATTTCAGTATTGATTCCAGCAACAGTCATTACTGAAACTGTAAATAGAAAGTGACTGTAATATATCAGAAATACGAGAACACACTTTGCTAGTTATTCACACTACCGATTTAGAACTTAGGGCATCGTATCCTTTTTAGGAATCACTCTATGCTGTGACTAATCGCTTGTTTTAACTATACATACTATTTGCTTTTTAGAAATATAAGTAGGTACATACTTACTAGATAAACAAGGTAGTCTTGGGTTAGCCTATAGGATATTTATAGTTATAGGAATATTAATTAATTCTACCTATGTATATTTTTGCTATGCCGGTGCTTTTAGAATATTTTTTTACGCTTACTTCTCTATGGGCCAGTTTCTTCATATATCTCTAAAGATTATAAGCTAAACGACATTCAAGTGAGATTTATTTGTACATTGTTTTTTCAACCCAAGTCAATGTTAAAGCCGATCATAGCCGATGTTTAGATTCAACATACACATTCCTTGGGATGTAGACTAGATGTTGTACTTTTGTTACAAACTTTCAGTTTAGATACACGTTAATTTAGACTTTTTTGGTTAAATATATCTAATATTTAACATTGCATATTCCCTATATGTCTGTTTACTTTTTAGTTATGAAATATGTAACAAATGGGTTTTTATCATAATTTCCTACATATTATTATCATATGATTTTTATAATATAATGTAATTTTAAATAAAAAATTTAATCAAAATATAGAACTTCATGTCAAACTAAGTAAAAAGACCATGTCTGTAGGCATAATCTCACACTTAATAATTAATTATTCTTTTACAAAAATTATTTTAAAACCATAATATAGGAATTCAGAGTACACCTAAATTGAAACAATAGATTTGGATATTTTTATAATCGTTCCCGATATATGTATGTACATAATATGTAATAGCCTATATATATAATATATATAATTGTCTAACTGTGTGTATGTTATATGTCTGTCTGTCTGTCTGTCTGTACGGGTCAATCTTTCAAATATCCTCAGCGTATACAGAGTCGCTATATACAGAAAAATAGTCCTTAATATATCAGGGTACATTATTAAAATTCCGTGTGCTCTTAAGTCTTTATGGAACTGAGCCATATATTCAAAATGGAATAGAATATTTGGTAGTGAGACTGCATTTAAATTTGTTGATTATTGAAGATATGCGAAAGTAGCCCTTAATATGTATCGAATACCTTCGAGATATCGTATACTTTCGTTTGAAATATGTTTGCTGTCAGTATTAATCTTAATATATGAAACTTCAAAAAATGTTGATTTTCAATCTTTATTTAACCTATTAAATGGGACTTTTTCGAAATAGTAAAATAGTCCTATTTGACCGGCAACTAATGTAGATTCATCTATTATCTATAACACGTTTCATGTCTCTGTCAATAGAAGGTATTTAATCGTAATCTGTAAAATTTTATATATTCAATTCAAATTTTTTGACACATGACAACAAGTGTTGCCAGGTGTATAAATAATTCAATTTAAATATTTAATCATAATTAATACATATCTAAAATCTCGAAACGGGTATTTTAATGATAATATTATTAAATTAATTTCAAAATAATTTAGAGATATTTAATAATGCATAATAAATGAAAATTCTCAAAAAAAGTATTTATCGGGAGACTCGCTTTTTAAATATTGTGATGAGTGTTGTCATCATATGAAAACCGCGTTATATTATTTTATTAATAATTTTAATAAAATTTCAAACTTCTTTCGAATGAAAAAACAAACAACTTATTATCTTCGTATTAAAAACAAATCAGAGCATTTCAAAATATTAAATAATTTCAATATATTTTTAGGTGTATTTAATTTGATAATGCATAACAATTTCCACATTTTTATACTTCATTTTTAAAATAAAAAAATTCTTTAAAACTTCTTTAAGGCAAAAATGAAATCAAAACTCAAAGATAAACGTCCTATTAAAAAACCAGACAGAACATAAAAAAACATTAACAAATTGAAAATTTCAATTAAAATTACCCTAGTAATAAAATAAAAAAATTGTTTAACGTGTGTGTATGTATGTACAGTTCCTTCCCTCAACCATCAGTGTTACCAGATGGAAGAATAATATTTTATATAAATATTTTACTACAATTATTACATATTGAAAATCTCGAAACGAGTATTTTAATGATGATAATATCAAATTTATTTCCAAATTAATAATGCATAATAAATGACAATTCTCAAAAAACAGTATTAATCGGGAATCTCGCTTTTTAAATATTGTGATGACACTCATCATATGAAAACCGTCACCATATGAAAACCGTATTCAATTATTTTATTAATAATTTACATTGAAAATAAACAAATATTAAAAAAACCAATCGGAACATTAAAAAGACACTAACAAATTGAAAATTCCAATTAAAAGTAGCCTAGTAGTCTATAAAATTAATCCGCCAGTCGAACCAATGACTACTATGTCTACTAGTCTCTACTTGAGCTATTAATATTTGTAAATTTATTCAATTTTTAATTATAAAACTGTTATAATAGTGATGTAGAATGTACATTGTGGGTTGCAATCGCCTTCCAACCAACGCATACGGTTATTTGCGATAAGCTTACAACATCCGGCGAACGTAGGCCTCCTTATTTCGCTCCTTTTATAATATCCTCATAATATACTAAAACATTAAAGTATTCCTTTCACTACTGTATAATATATTATTACAAATACGATCACGGTGTATATTATCGAGCTTAGTCTCACCTGCGTTGCCATTCTTACGATATCCGCAGCCCTTATCCGGCAGATGATCAATTCACTCTCTAGTATCACCTGCGGGTATCGATTATTTTATAGAAAAAAATACATGTATCAATATGTCAAAAATAATGAGTGAGATTCACAATTCTTATTGAATAGAGTCTCGTATTAAAAAAAATATTACAGGTATTATTATAGTGTTTATGTAATATTTTGAACACGACATGGTCATTAGAATTGTGGTGCAGTAATCTAGTGTAGACGACATGCAAGATGAGTTGTATGACTTGTTATTTCTTTCTTTATTCTTCATTTAAAACGTAGTTAGTCCGCTGCAATTACGGTAATGTGGGAAACATAATATTTTCGTGGTTCTCTAACAAGACCCGTAGATAATTTGAGAATAATCGACTCATCATCAGCCCAAATTGATGTGGTACATTAAATAAATATTTATGAGTTTATAAATATGAATGCTATACGAAGAGAAGTGCATCGAGTACGAAAAGAATTATTGGCTTTGTTCTCGTTTGATATTTTTATGATTCAGTTCAGTTGAGCGATACAGTTCGCAATGGTACGTTGTAAATAATATTATAATTTTTGCTAATATATTGTTTATTTCGAATGAAAATCCTCAAAACAAGGTTCATTTAGGCTTGGGCATAAAACTAGGTTTATTCAGTGTCAATAGTGTATTTTCCAAGCTAATGCACCAACAACTGGCGCCAGAATATAAAAGTGCTGGTTTTTATGCCATGAGCTCCAATTGTCCGAAACTAGTTTGTGAAATAGCTGCCTTAGTTTTATACTATTCTAAACACAAAACAACATATATTTACATCCTATAAAATAATATATTCAAACAAACCTAGTCCAAGTGGGTGTAATGAAGTGCTCTGGCGTTTTCGAGCTCTGAACGACTTCCTTTATAATATTGCTTATTTAATTAATATAACTCTCTGATATTTATACAAAGCATTATAATATATACATTTACACTTATCATCAGAATCCACCAAAATACGGCACTTATTTTTACGAAAAGTAGCTTTTAAAAAGTGGCAAAATGCTCATAAAATTAAAAAAATAGCAATGTTAAGTGGCACTTATATTTCACTGTTGTGAAAAATTATATGTTTAAATAGTATATATTAAACACTAATAAATTGATTATGTTATTCACACTACAATATTTATATTTTTGATAAAGAAATTATATTTATTAAAAGCACACTATCTATGAAATATCTTGTCGGGATAATATCTTACGGGAGTTGAGAATAATACATTAAAACTTGATTTTTTAGTTGAGTTATCTTTCATCATTTCAATGAATAGAGTCCAAATATAGTTGAAAAGAAATAAAATGTGGCTTTTAATATGACATTTCTTGCCAAAATTGACGAAAAGTAGCTTTTATTCCAAAATCGGCAAAAAATTGCATTATAAGATAGCAAAATGGCAAAATGACATTTGTCGGACTCTGCTTATCATTATATAAATAAATTTTATTTTATTAATGTTATTACTTTATAAGATTGTTGTGTTTATATACAAAAATTCAAATAAAATAATACATTTTACCAAATAATAAACAAATTTCTAAAAAAATGTAAGCCGCGCATTGTTCTACAATTGTCAGCAATCGAAATCCTGTTTTTTCACCCTCATTACCGAGGTTTGATAATAAACCATCCAATTGAATCAAGTGATACTTGTACAAAAAGTGTTTAAGATTAAAAGAACCACAAGAACCAAGGTCATAATATTATATAAAATGACAAATAACATAACAAAACAGCTTTGATTGAGATATGTTAAGCTAGTGCGATTATGTAATTATGTAGCTTTTGATCGAATTGTATTGATGATACTTAAAAAAATATAAAGCCTATATTTTTGAGTAAAAATATTGATGAGTCTATATTTTTGTTGATGTGAAGTTTCCCGTATTCCTATGTACTTTAAACATACTTATTCTGACTAATATTAAAAATGTATGGATATAATAATTACAGTGTGAGGAATCGTACTATCCGTATTATTATAATTAAGATTAGGATTTGTTTAAGTATCCTGATGTTTAATTAGTAAGGTTAAAGTAAGATTGGTACTTGACAAAGGCGTCAATGCATAGAAGTGGTATGTGTGAAACTAACGTAAAGTAATTGGTCCGCGCCTGGAATTGATGCGGTGGAATCAAAGTCCGAGTGGCTTGCAAAGGGCTTCAGAGGAAGGATATTAACCAGATTGGCATGGAAATTAAATGGGGACCTTCCACGTCTAGTCAGGACCATTACCTGACCACCATGCTGCATTGTGCTGGACTTTGGCCCTGATTAGGAAATTTTGCGGTTTGGAAGCACTAAGCGTGAGCCAACAGTGCGATGCCCTCTTGGTGTAATTAAAAAGAGCATGTGAGTCGAGCGGAATGTTCTGCGATAATTAGAAACTGAAATTCAGACTAGTGAGCGAAATTAAGCCAACCCGTTGGGAGGCATTCATGCCAAATATTCTTACTATAAGATTGAGGCAAAAACCCATAACTGCCTTTAAGTGCTCATAATGCTTTACACACCACATATTAAAGTACTGAAACAAACATAGTCAGCAAAGGTTGGTAGGTTTTTCTCATAAAGGCGAATTAATTAGTTTTAATATTACGCGTAAGTGACGATGGGGATAAATTGGTTGAATAAACGTTTAAAACAATCGTTGAATACTTATATAATTTACCATACAAGGCGTTCAGAATCAATCAATCAAGCTCCAAATCCACATTTTTTTTAAAATTTAATTATTAAAAACAAGCAGCTTCCAGAAAGTATCAGGAAGCCTATAGTTTTACAAATTTAGTTTTACACATAGTAAGTGTAAAAAAAACAAAAAAGAAAATGGAAGAAATTGGACATGAGATAAAAATATATTGATATATGGAAATAAGGATATACAATTTAGTTTTTTTTCCTAATATTACTAATGGATCCAAAACCTACCTATGATGTAATATTTGACCATTAAAATACCGTAAATTGTTATAAAATTGTGATTTTAAAAATGATGTACCAATGAAAACGTAAATTCTTCTGCCTTTAGGTACTTAGGTTTATGTTAATTATAAACGCCTCATATTATCTACATACGTATAATACTGATGAAAGATATGCATATTAAAGCTTATGATAGTCACTAAAATTAATCAATAAGTTTAGAAAAATTACAATATAGGTATGTCTAAACGGAAGATATGACTATCACCATATTGACAATTAATTAGTCTAACGTATGATTTTTTATAGCCAAAGTCTGATAAAACTGGTTCCACATCCACTTTGATCGAACCTATGCTCCACGAATTAACACCGAGTGCTCGGCTACTGTGGTAAAAAGAGCAAAAGATAAAGGCCAGACTTGTAGGAAGAACTTTTTGGATATTTTTTCCCTTTTTACATCCATCGATGTCGATTTTTCGCCAACTATCAAAGCAAGAAGCGAAGAGGATTCCAATCACCACCCGAAGGCCGGAATCTTATTACAGGCAATTAGATTAAATGCGACTTGCCTTCGATACTTCGACAGATCTGATTATATTGGTTAAATATTATTAATTGATCTCCAATTAGTTCAATCTATTAAATATTTATTTTTTAGAAAAATAATATGTAGTCAACCAAAAATGTTGATCGTGTATTTTTATATTGTTTAGTTGAATTTAGTATTTGTGAATAATGATTTCTTCAATACCAGCGTAATAGTTCAGGGGATAAGACCTGTCGTTACAAATACAGTGGTCTTGAGTTCTAATTCTGCTCAAGTAATTTTTTTTTAATTGATTTGATCGGTTAATACGACTGGGAACTTGTAACTTAAGACGAATGCTGGCTATTCCTTTCCCGTCACGACAAACTCCTAAACTTACAACTAAGCTAAATGTAATGCGACTTTAAAATAGACGATTGTGTAAATCAAGCAGGACATTGTGTACGAATTAACCAGCGTAATAGCTCAGGGGATAAGAAGCGTGCCTACAAATAATGTGGTCATGGCTTCAAATCCCACTCATGTTAAGAATTTTTAAATTAATTCGATCGGTTATTACGACTGGGAGATCGGGAATAATATTAATAAAATCCCGATCGATCGTCCCGATCTAGGTTTACTCTGATTTCCTGTATTGTAAGGTAAATACTGAAGCGATTATTAAGTCGGACAGAGCCGCTCTGTCGGTGAGCTGTGTAACTAGTAATAGTTAAGTTCACCGACAGAAAATTAACACGTTGTTGTGTCTAAAAAACCCTCTCAAAGAAAAAGCTCTTCGCCGCGTAAATAAAAAATAAATACGTATAAAACGTGTTTAGTCATATTTGTGAAAATTGTAACAAAAAAAATTTATTTACAAAGGCTTGGTAAAAATTTAAACATAAATCAAAATTCAGATTGAATGTCTTGTTAGATTCTGAAGTATAAACGTGCTCTTTTATATATTTTTATTGCTACCTTTGTTATTTATCATTATATATATCAGATCTTCTAATCTCTCGTATTTGGTACGGTAGAATGAGTCCTTAATGGTTGTTTATTTATGTATAATAACTATCAGTTTATTATAATTACTATACAATGTAAAAAGCAATCACACACGATGGGAATAATACAAATACAAAGGAGAGCCGTTGTTTCAATTATCGTAAACGGGAGGATTGTTTCATTCATGGTGGAAGTTGATAGGAATAATATCTTTATCATGTCGTTGGGCGGGTAAAAGTTTTACGATGTTAACTTTCAGCAACGAGCAGACGTCCCTGGCGCACTACTAATTTCATTGTGCCTTGTATATACATGGACAGGGGTTGGTTGGGATAAGAAGTGCAAAGTTTAAGATGATATTAAAAATTCTACACGTAAGAAAGTGGGTCATGGAGGCTACAGACGTACTGTTTACCTTAATAATGCCTGAAGCACTGCACAGAAACTACACTCGAAGATTCTCCCATTATTCTAGACACACATGTATAGTAAACTGTAAACAAACAACATGGTTAACTCATCCAATAATCGTGTTTTCGTATTGACGAATCAATATCATATCGCTTCACTGCCATAACAATCTCGAAACCTACAACATTTTAATGTAAATTTCAATTTGTCACATTCTTTCTCATACAAGAGACATAATGAATAAGTGTTCACAAGATAATTTTTAAGATAAAATAAGCCATGTTGTCGATGAAGATAATTATAGATTAGTCAATTTTTATATTGAATTATATAACCCAGTCCATAATGTACATAAAATTGACAATACTAGCCATAATTTTAGCCATTTTTTCATAGCTGTTGTTTTTAGTAAATAAAATAAAATAATTATATGATAAAAGCTCAGAGGAAACATGGCAACAAAAACGTTGGTAGTGCATTTAAATTCTGGATAAAATTAAATAGTTAATTACGACTGTGATTTCTTCTTAATATTTATTAAAACAAATTTTGGCATATAATTTAGGTTGTAATTTGTAGGAAAAGGTGGTTTGATTTGGCGGTATGATAATTAATGACAATTATCCGTGGAATAATTGAATTCTAATAGTTAAAAATATGTTTTATTTATAATGAAGCAGAGTTTTTTTATTTATAAAATGTAAGATGATTTTCATTCACAGGGTAAAGTGCATTTTGTCGCCAGTCTCTCATTTAATTACACCATCAAATCAACGGGGTCTCAATTAAACGTGGATCTCGGGGGAATGTCGAGTGAAATATTTGCGAGAACAGACACACATATAGATGATGACAGTGAAGATAGAATGGAATAATGAAATCAGAGTTGATGATGTAGTGGTGCAACCCTCCATGTCACATATATGTACTAATGTATACAGCTCTGTCCTCGGACATTAGTGGATTCTCTGGTTTAATTACAATGGCCTGCAATAAAATCCTTAACAACTCGACGTGTAGTGAGCCTATCCACTTACCACTGAATCGAGCCTATACCTTACAAAACAGACCTTCTCAAACTACATATTAACTCGCAAATTGCTTTATTAATTACACTACATTGTATGAAGGAAGATATCATATCAGTGAGGTGACATTTGAAAGTACACGGATCACTGACAATAATAATACAAGCTTGTTTTCTGCTGTGATAACTTTCAAGACAATTACCCACTGCTTTGTTCTTCATTACATATTTTTCTTATTATATTATTACTACACATAATATCATTTCTCGCTTACATATAAGTTATCCCCTTACCTAAACCTAAAACCTTATAAATTATTGGCTGAATATTTTTTTATTTTCCTCTTTCTTTGATATATGACTACACTTTAATTTTAATTGAATATTTGATAAAACGATACATCTACCGAAAATCCAAACAATATGTCACTTTTTTGTAAGTAGAATCATAAATAAATTAATTATTTTGTATAAAATATTTGCTTCTATCTATTTAATTTAGAAATATTCATGATTTTGTTTAAGAACTATAGATATATAAGAATCTAAGGATATCCTAAGACACATGCTTTTAGTAAAATTAATTTAAGTTATATACCTACTTAATGAGTATAAAATAAACGAGCTTTCAGTTCAGATTGAAAGATACTCTTATTATACTTTTGTAATTTTTTCCCATATATTGTAAAAATAAGTAGAAGGACCATGTCTGTAGGCTTAATTTCTTTCTTATTATGTATTATTCTTAGTATTGCAGCAATGAGTGTATATTATATTTAATAAAGAAATTGTAAAACTATCATATATATACGTAGGTATAATTATAAAGTGAATAAAATATTATACAAACTTTAAAATATGTCCCTCAAATTGAAATAGAGATAAAAATGTCAAGCGAATAATAATTATTACTATTGATTTATATCAACGCACTTTTATTTTTTATATAAAACTAGTCTATCTTTTAGTTTGGCTGGAAGATAAAGATGGCAAAGAAAATGTGCTGATCAATAAATGAATTGGTGTATACGACCAGTTTAGTGTCTTAAGTTTAGGTATAGTTTGAGGATAGTCGGGATGGTTCTAATTGTGTCCTGCCTTGCAATACTACAGCCACACAACCCTCTTAGTACGAATAAAACCACTGAAATGTATGGAAAATTTCCACGACAGACGTTTTTAATTTGCGGAAAATTGGGGCTACAAATTCGAGCCCCAACACTAGGCTCTATTTCCCTACAAGGCCTACACCAAGTACGTACATATTCTTGCCGCAAATACTGCTCACAAATCGCAAACCACTACACACTGAACATTTTAATTCGCATACTTGTTTTAGTATAAAAAAATATGAGAAAGCATGTGTCGTTTTCGGTGTTAATATTTCACCCATGTTCATTCATAAAAATGATGATGTCATACGGTTATTTTTAGAATATACAAGTCTCAACATGAGTCATCATATATCAGGTCTTATTTGAATACAATATAAATAAAAATTCACACATAATGGTAATCCAATATAAAGAAAACCACATAATATTTTTTACGTATTTATGTAGACAACATGTTTGTAAGTTTACCTTAAAAGTAATAAATATTACTACCTACATATTACTTTTTAAATTGAACTCAATCATTTTTAATATTTGCTCACGGAATTTTCTTTCATAAAATTAATGAAGAATATTTTGAGTTGAAATATTTTAATCAATCAATAAATACTTATTAGAAACTTAACTAAGTAACTATCTGGCTATATTATAAACATATTTTGCTTAAAATCAATTAAGCAATTAGCAAACAAATCAAATAAAAAAGGGCATCCATCGGCTGCAAATTATGTATGATTTGATTCAGAAGTCTGACAATGTCTTATTTATTATTATTTATATTTTTTTTTGTAGAATAATAATACCTAGTACTTTTAATTATAAACGCTTATCAATTTACAGTAAAATCCGTGCAGTATTGATTTCCTGTTAATTCAATGCACCCCATTTATAAAAGATGGTTGTAACAATTGATTGTATTTGTCTATTGAATAATTTGCGCACTGAAAGGGGGTGTTTACCGAGAAGGGGAGGAAGCCTGCATTGGACAGGCAGACACCCCATCCTTATTAATTTAATTTATTTGGGTAATGTATTCGCCGGGAGCATGTATCGCCTGCATTGATTTTGTGCTAAATTCATTAGGTTGTTCCGGAAGAATATTGCACCAAATAGAGTAGAACGTGTACATGCCAGTTAAAGTAAACATATTATACCAAGGATATATGTTCAATTTATATTTATTTTAAATTTTAGACAAAATTCAAGCGATATTATCGCAAAACGGTTACACGAGGCAAGAAAAAGCAAGATATAATCGGGTTCAGTTTTTTATATATTATCTGTAATTAATTTGTGTGATATGAATCAAAATTAAGGAACTCATTTGTTTAAATTGAAGTTTTTTTTTAATATTCGTAAATCCTCTTTTACATTTCTCTATATTACAATTTCTATATTAAAATTGAATTTTACATTGTTCATATAATACAAAACATCTTATGGAATGGACTTAGTTATAGATTGAAATATATAAATCTTTTAACCTATAAATAACATGAGAATAATATTTTTATGTGACATTATATATACTTGATATTAAATAATAAAAATATTGGAAAAAAAAACAATATAATAGTATTAATTTGATAGTCAAGCTTTGCATAGTATAAAGTTGAACAAACAAAATAATTTTAAAAATACATTTCGCCTAATCTCGCAATGTGTATGATTTATTTATTCTCAATTATAACAATAATTTTAATCTTAATTTTAGTACAATCTGATGTTGATATAATAAAGGTATGTATATTTTCGATTAGTCCAGGTTAATTTTATATTATGTTAAATGGTCGACTCGCTTCACTGAGTAGGTTTCTTATGTGATTTATTTTTATTATTATTATTTTAGATACGCGATTTTCGATTATTATGTGTGATGCAATCGACCGCAAACTTATTCAAGTGAGAAGTTATGGACAATTTAAATATAAAAAAGACCACATTGTCTGTAAAATGAGTCACAAGCACTTAGTCATTGGCAAATACTGGTCTTCCTGTCTCATGTTCCAAACACTACTGTCTTTATATAGGTGCATTTAAATATTTTATTACATTATACCAATAAGCGAAAATACTTTAGTGGAAGAAGAAGTACATAATGTGTGTAGATATGTATGTATGTATGTATGTAACCACTGTCAAGCCACACCTGTCTTTGGTGAACGAGCTCGGCAAGCTCAGACAAGTTCGCCCACTACGTATTCTCAATGTGGATACTGTCCTTTTCTTCGATTTGATTCATATTCTACTAAATAAATTTACTAAATAAAGTATTTCATACATCAAAAAGCTTGTGGGTGGTCCGACGCACAAAGAAAGTGAAGCGGAAGCTGATTTTTTAAATATGTACCTGTACTCTTTGTAAAATACATATATGTACACAATTCAATATATAAAGATTTTATTCAATTTTTTTTTAACATCTTTCAACTAATCAAAAGTTGGAAATACCATTTTTGAATTTGTAAAAATATACAATCTCTTACATAATTGCAAATTTATACTTTTGTATATTGTATTAATTTTATATAAAGTATCAATATTTCTAACATACATATACTTCACCGACAAATAATTTTTAGTTAGATTTGACGGACTTCTATATATATATAATATAAATAATTTCATTTTGTCTAACTGGAATTTAAACTATAGCTATCTCCAATCTCAAACTCACATGACTATATATTACAATTTATTTATTAAGGATTGATTGATAATAAAATATAAGCATTTGAGATGGTTTTGTATGAGAGGGAATATTAAATTATAAAAAGGATTAAAGCCCATTTACAAATATGTAATAAGAAATATAAATAAATAATAACAACAATAAAATCTACATTAACAAAAATAATTATATAATATAATGCTTAAAACTAAATAATATTTTGTTTGCATAAAACCAAATTTGAATAGAATAATAATATCAATAGTAATAATAAGTAACAAATTTATGTTAAGAGTTTTTATAAAATGAAATAAGTACATGTATTATTATGATTTTTTATTATTTAACAATTGTTTTTAGTTCAACGTCGTCGTTTGTTTTATAAAGATAATAAATATGTACCAGTCAATGACTTAGCACTTGGGTTAAAGGCCATTATTACAATTATCTTTAGAATGTTCTATCTGACTTTATATAAAAATATATTTTACTATGATAACGTTATATAACTAAACGATTATTTGATATTTTATTCAAGTATTTGAGGATGAGGTCTCTAATCGAGACTAAAGTTACCTGCGTGACTAAACTTGATACTATGGCAACGGAATGCCATCTCATCTTCGAAGCTTTCATAGCCTATTTTCTCTTCCCGGCCATTATTTTAACTATCTCTATAAAGTAACATTTCACAAACTAATGTTCAATTCACACGGCTATAGATAAGAGGCTCGTGTCAAGTATCCTTAAGGAGAATCTATTAAAAATAATGTATCATCAACAGATTCAACTTCTTGCGGGTGTTTCACATTATTGATAAATGCAATTTTTTTAACCTAATTATGTATGTCAAGATATTCGACGATGATTCAGTATCAATCAGTTTGCGGTAAGTCAATTTTCCATTGTCATCGTGGTCGGAGAAACTCAGGTCGTTGTTGCCTAATCAGGTTTTTATTTCGCTCGACAGAATCTTTTGCAATTGTGAAAGCGAAACAATAAGTAGACAAGTTGCGTGCGTGACAAGAAAGTGTTTTTATTATTTCAATCTGTCTCAAATTCTTCCCGTTTACAGTCATTATTCTATTTGTAAAAAAATATAAAAATTGCTATGTACAGAAATATCAAATCAATCAAACAGGAACAGAATTGAATTACTACTATAGATATAGTGGTACCTCGAGATACTTATTTAATGCGTTCTAGGATTATCGTCGTATATTAAAACAATTCTATCTCAAAGCAATTTTTCCCCATACAAACTGCCATTAATCCGTTCCTTAAAAAGTCCTAGCGAAAAAATGGTTTTCTTAACGTACCTCGTGTTTTTTATTTAAAAAAATGTTTATATATATATTTTAAATCGGCAATGGATAATTGGGAGGTGGATAGTTTTAGTTGAAAATAATTAAACTATTAATAACGCACATATTTATTTATTTATTATTAATTAATTTTTACATATACACAATTCTGGCGCGAAATTTCTGGTAGTGACCTTCCATAAACATTAAGCAATAAACTATAAAATCGTATGTCGAGGTAGAAATTCTCGAATATTATTCGTCGTATCTCAAAACATTCGTATGACGAGGTACCACTGTACTGTATGTGTATAAAAATTAAAATTAACCCCAATGATGACCAGAGCTACTATACTTAATAAATCAAATATGAATAATTATTGTAGAGTGAATTATCATTTACAATAGGATAATTCGACCTGTGATCGAATTTCAAAACACGTAACCGAAATGGTCGACGGGGCGTAGCGCCATTAGTGACAGTCCAAGGATTCCGTCTCCAGTTCCGGCACTAGATGAATGAAACAGCGTGGGGCGGTGGAAGGCAGGTAGACACTCCAGGTAGAACCGAGCCTCAGGAATTTCATCGTCATCATCATCATCAACACCACAATGCACCACCTCCCCGTCGACAAAAAAGTTACTGAAGCAAACCAAACCTATATTATTGTGTGTGTGTGACATTCAAAAATAGGGGGTTGCCTTGGAGTCGAAGTATCCAAGTATGGAGGGGTGGGGGGAATGTACTATTATAATATGACAGAGTGGAGGGGGGAAGCATGCGCAGCTGAGCAAGTATAACATCACAGTGAATATAGTCAGTCGATCTCTGTCGTTTGTGGAGTGAACTGTGTTGTTATTGCTTCTGTACCCCGCGATTTCGAACACTCGTTTCAACGATTATTATTAGTGCTCAATAAAAATAATTACTAAGGATATAATAATAATCATAGTGACATTATTTTGTGATTTTACATCAGTGTGTGTTTATGCAAAATAATTGATAACAAGCTTAAATCATGACGATTATGTTATTTGAATAACCTTACCATATTAAGTCGTATGTGAATTAGTGACCGATAAAACTTTTTCTTCAATAAAATGCTCATGTTTTCTTCGCTCAGATAAAAACGAGTGCGGTCGTCAAGATGCGCTCTCCGACTTTATTAATTATTGCTGCTGCTTGTCTTCTGTGCAGCGGCTTGACCCTCGGTGAAAGAAGTCTTGCAGGTTCTTGTCCTGCCGTCTGCAACTGCAAATGGAAAGGAGGAAAACAGACTGTCGAGTGCATAGACCGTGCTCTTATCACGATACCCGAATTAATAGATCCAGAAACACAAGTTTTGGATGCTTCGGACAACAATCTTCAAATTCTTCCCCGCGAGACCTTCGTTCGTGTCGGATTACTAAACTTGCAAAAAATCTACTTGCGCAATTGTAAACTGGGACAGATTGATGATCAAGCATTCAAAGGTCTCGCCAATCTAGTCGAATTGGACCTTTCTAAAAACTTACTTACCGGTATTCCATCGCCTACTTTCGGCGATGTCCGATTTCTCCGAGATCTCACCTTAGCCTTTAATCCCATTCAAAAGATTGATGGAAATGCTTTTCAAACCGCTCCTTATTTGGCTAAATTAGATCTTTCACACTGCGACTTGCGTTCGATTGCTCCCAAAGCTTTTGAAGGGCTCGATCGACTAGAGTCTTTGAAGTTAAATGGAAACAAACTTTCTGAGCTGCGACCGCGTACTGTTGAAACTTTGAGTAAACTTCACGGTGTCGAATTAAACGATAATCCGTGGGTATGCGACTGTCGCCTCAGAGCGGTCAAAGTATGGCTCATGGAGAATAACATTCCATCCAACGTGGCCCCAAGATGTACGGCTGGACCATCGAGAGTTGCTGACAAGACGTTTGCCGAACTAAATGTAGATGATTTTGCTTGTAAACCGGAAATATTACCAATCAGTCGTTATGTAGAAGCAACCACAGGGGAGAATGCTACCGTCACCTGTCGAGCGGGAGCTGTACCCGCACCTAGTATCACCTGGTACTTTAACGGAAAGCTATTAGTAAACAATTCTGCATTTAGCTCTTATCAGCGAGTTGTCATTTACGAAGAAGGTAAATTTGAAAAGAAGTCAATTTTAACCCTAACCAATGCACAGGAGACTGATTCTGGAGAGTTTTATTGTGTTGCTGAAAATAAAGCTGGAAACGCTGAAGCCAACTTTACTCTTCACGTATCTATGCGAACTGCCGGAATGGCCACTTTAGGTAGCGGACAGATTCTTGGTCTTAGTGCTGCCCTAATCGCACTTATTATACTGATATTTTTCATCATTTTAATTCTTCTTGTAAGAATGAGGAGAATGCCAATGTCTGAAAGCAAAACACCAGGTCGTCTAGAAATAGTGACCACATCTAATGGTACCGCTGCAGCTGTTACTGCCAAAGCCGCATCCCCTAGTCCTGTTGCAGCAGATCCTCCTCCCTTTATTGAGAGGAGAACTCTAAATGAAGTAAAATTTTGTAATCCTGTTCAAAAACCTCCAAGATTATCAGATATGCCATATGCTACGGATAGCTACGAAGGTCATGGCAGTGTAGTGAATCCTAATCGAGGTTTTGTTTCTCCCACTACATCGGCTGGCAATAATCCCGATCTGATTAATGATGCTCGAGTACCAGGCAGTGGAGATCAGGCAATCATAATTCCAGGAGAGGCTTCAACATCTATCAGGCCGGGTAGTGGCGAATATAGTCGAGAGGGTTGTGATTCTCTCTATCCTTCCGGCTTATGGGAGCAGTCAGGGTTACGAGATGCTGCATCAGAAATGTACCTCGGCCGGGTCGGAGTGGCGGGAGTACATCCTTTTGCTTATGATGACAAGACACCGATAATAGGAAATAGCAGCGTCGATGGGTCTCAAGAAGAATTAGGATATGCCAGTAGAACATTCCCAAGAACGCACGTCACACATAATGGTTACCCACCGGATTATGGTTTGCCAATTGGGTCTGGAGCAACAGAACACAGGACGGTTTTGCCGACCACAGTAGGAGCACCACCAGCTAAAACATTGCGGGTTTGGCAGAGAGGCAATCCCGTTCTTCCTCCTGTGACAGCCCTCAAGAGAGCCTTGGCGAATAGTCGTAACTCTCCCGATGAAGGATACCAGGAGGGTTGCGGTACCGATGTTTAAATCATCAAGTGTGAGACTATTAGTGGAAACGTTATTTCTGTGATGTGAAGGAAAGCTAATTGGGTCCATCATTGCGATTCGATTAGTTGTCCAACCGAGTGTATAAAAAAGAGGATATTTAAATAGATATCAATATATTTTTTCAAGCTGTTGAAGTCATCATATTAGCACTGGTAAATGGTGAAGCTCTACCACATAGAAGATGCTGTGTCATAAAAGTGTTAAATGTGGAGAATAGTCATTCTCATTTTGCTGGTGCGATGGATTAGTATTTTAACAATAATATTCGTGTGATAACCTCAGGGTGGCAATTCTTCGGCCGCTCTAGTCTTCTGTACGTAAAACCTTATCTGAATAGCATATCTTTAGTTAGTTACCTTTTAAAATTAGTGTAAATATCTATAAATACATACAACCAGATACTTTAAAAATATGAATAACACGATCAATGTTCATAGAAAATGATTATGATTACGTTTAGGGTACAGAAGCGGGCGATGTGATGCCCGCGAAAACGACTGATAGTAAATTCATATATGAGAAGCTTGAGAATGTAAATATATATCGGTTATTTAATTTATTAACGTGAATAGAAGAGTATATCTATATAATGGTCGCCAAATAATAATATTATTTATATATCTATGCATAATACATCTTCATGATAACAATAATGAAAGTACCATAATCATGATAAAGATCCGATGTTTTATTGTGGTTCTGTACATACATATGTATATTTAATGGTTACATACTTATTGAGTGTTTGTAAAAGAGGCAGAAGAAATTAAAAATAAATGTTTTATTATGAATAAAACTGTCTCAGCTTGTTTTATTTATGTTTTGTTTTACACATTTACACATACACACACAACCCACATCAATAAAACACATCCTACGGATATGCACATTTTTTTTTTACTTTGGCTTAATGATCACAAGAATCCAAAATATTATAGATGTTGTATTAAAACAGTGTCGAAAAGTAGAGTAACGCCTCTTGAGAAATTTTCAAATCAAAACATCGCATCAATCAGCCAAATATACGTAATTCATTTATATATTGCAATATTAATGAGTTTGTATTGTATGTTTGTTTAAATATGTATGTCAACTTTGTGAGTAAATCAACATTTATGGTAAGTATGAATTTCATTTCCACCACTAGTAGATCTGTATACCTACCTACTTATTCTCAAACCGTTAAAAATGTTCATTAAAGCACAGTTATCATAATAACTTTTGCTTATAATAGCAATATTTTTCGGTACATACCGCCTGCTTCGGCGTATAATATAGTAAGTGCAAAAAAATCTTTATGGAACTGAGTCACATATTCAATCTGATAACACTGCCTGTCACGTGTCACTCGGTTTAATTATTATTTATAGCACATAACAATTTACGATTGAATGCCTTCTATTGACAGAGATATGAAATGTGTTATAGATAATGAATGAATCTACATTAGTTGCCGGTCAAATAGGACTATTTTACTATTTCTAAAAAGTCCCACTTAATAGGTTAAATATTGATTGAAAATCAACAGTTTTTGACGTTTCATACATGCAATATGTGGCTCAGTTCCATAAAGACTTAAGAGCACACATATTTTTTTTGGACTTACGATATTATACGGAGCAGGCGATATTTTAGAGATTTATGACGTGTATACAAATTTTGTGAGCATTCTTGCTTAACCATAACCATAATTATTGTTGGTGTTCTGAATTCCATTCTAAATTAAAGACCTTGATAATAATTCATCATATCAATCTTAGGTGTTTGGAACTATGAAAGCTCATTTCTACGATGAATCGATGTGATGTCGTGTCTGAAATGATACTATTCCAAGTTCTTCGTTGTATAGCAAAAGCAGTTCTGTTTATTAATTTTTACTTTGGGTGTTTTCCGCAATATCCGGTTGTTAAAAATTTTCCAATCTCCGAAATGAGGGCCTTGTGTCGACATTCCTAAAACGGATTATGAACGATCAAAACGCTTTTTTCCCATCTGTCGGATATTACCAATTTGCCATCGGCGTGGCATTTTGCTTTAGATTTTCCCTCGTAGTCATGTTCATTCATCCGGTTGTAAAACTGCAGCATGCGTATGCATGAAAAATAATATGCTTTATTTTTGTCAATAGCGCGAAAAAAGTTAAACCCATCGTTTGAGAATTGAATGAATTTGTGATCAACATACATTTTTTGTTTACTTTGTGTGTCTGGTGTCAATAAATTATTAAATTTAGGCGGTCACTTTACTGAATTTTTTAGTTGGAAATTCTTCTAGCGTTTGATTAAATTCTTTTTGGCAGGCAAAAAAGGCGACAAAACAAGAGGCAGTATATTACTCCCCCGCTCGACGTGCATATTATGGTAATTTTCATTGCCCACCATTACGTTTACGTTTTAGACGGTGGTGGAATTCCAAATTTATGAACGACAGAAGTGTGTTTTTATTAAATAAAGAAGGCGCCCTATGCTATAATGATTGTGATAGTTAAGGGTTGCAAGTCTGATAGACGCATGTGCGCGTCTACGCCCTCAAAAAGCGCGGACAAATCTCGGCGACGTTCGCCATTAATTCACGTGTCATAACTGAAAGTTTTGCTATAAATCTTGTGGCAGGCGGGGCGTCCTGGCCTCAGGCAAAAACACAACCTCGGGGAGAAACCCTCCCCTCGATGACGACACTTTGATGGTCACTTCTGTGGTTTCTGCCCTGTTCTTCAGCCTCCGGTGGTTGGGCCTACATTAGTGAACTATACCGCCATCATAACTAAATTGCCAATTTACTTCTGCAAAGCACATTCGTCATATCTATTACAAAAACCCCAAATTTTGTATTTCCAAAAAAAAAACCATTATTGTTCTATATATTACCAGCGTTATAGCTCAGGGGATAAGACGCGTGGCTACAAATACTGTCGTCATGGGTTCAAATCCCGCTAAAGTCGATAAAAAAATTTAATCTTTTATTACGACTGGGAGATCGGAAATAATATTAATAAAATCCCGATCGATCGTCTTGATCCAGGTTTAATCTGATTTCCTGGATTGTAAGGTAAGAGGCGATTAATAAGTCGGTAACTTGTGTAACTAGTAATAGTTAAGGTCACCGACAGACAATTAACACGTTTTTGTGTCTAAAAAACCCTCTCAAAAAAAGCTACATCAAAGATGTAGGTTTTCTGGTATTCCAGACGACTGTTTTCTCTTAATAATAATAAAAAAAAATCTTTCCACACAAATATATGCATCGTAAATATTTCTTTTATAACACACCAGTGGTGTAAAAAACATTATACAAGATGCCTTATTCTATTCGGTAAGAAGACATTCTTAGCATTATGATATTCCTCCACACAAAAATTTTGTTTGAATGATACATCACTGCAGAAGTAAATTTAGAGATGAGAAGCGTATAAGCAAATTAGGTTATGTACGCGAGAGAGTGTGACAGGGTCCAAATTGAATGTATAATGTATGTTCCGAGGCTGGCAAATTCCATTGTGGCTAGCCGTTAATAGTTGTAGCAGCTACGACTCGTAGGCGACATATTCATTTACGTCACGTAGTCTCAGCTACGCCGTACATTTTTTGCGCTACGACGAGCTTTGATCCGTAGCCATGACTTTTTGCCACACCCGTTGCCACCACCGTCTAAACTTTCCAAGCGAGTTTCCAACTTTTTTCCGGTTCCTCGACGCTGTTATTATGTGTGTTCGGAGCAAAATTATAACATCGGTCAGCGGATATTGCCACTACTTCAGGTGATTATATAACTTTAATACTCGCTCTTCAGTTTCTTACTAATATATTTATTTATTTACACCCCGAGGAGCTTTTATTTTTTTAGAGAGGGTCTTTTTTGAGAGAATTTTTTAGACACAAAAACGTGTTAATTGCCTGTCGGTGATCTTAACTATTACTAGTTATACAGGTCACCGACAGAGCGGCTCTGTCCGACTTAATAATCGCCTCAGTATTTACCTAACAATATTCGACATCAGAGTAAACCTGTATCAAGAAGATCGATCGGGATTTTATTTATTCCCGATCTCCCAGTCATAATAACCGATCAAATCATTTTTTTTTTTGACTTGTGTGAGATTTGAACCCATGACCACAGTATTTGTAGCCACGCTTCTTATCCCCTGAGGTATTACGCTGGTCAATAACATAAAGAAAACATATATTTTTTTGCAAATAAATATATAAATGTTGTCTATACAAATTGGCGTTATAAAACTAGCACCAAAAACCTTTTCTCCTTTCACTATACGTGAGTCTAATATGGTAGGCATTTAAATCCTCTAAATCGTCCGTAGGCCTCCCGTGGGAAGTATAAATTCATAAAGCCACACGGCCACAATATATTTTGTATACACGTGGAAATCACACGTGTGCTTACATTTTGCTGTAATTGTTTATTAGGGCCGAATCGCATTATCTCGATGGCGACCTCCCTTGGGAAATGTCTACTAAATGCCACTGGCTCAATCACGTATTATTTTATCCTATATATTTACAGAAATACGTGGGCCTGTTTTGTTCACGTAACTAGGTAAAAGCGTCCATTATTATACATACACGTCGAAACATTTTTTTTTTACTACCAGTAAACATAATCCGAAAATTGAATTTCTTATTTTCTATTATACCGTTCCCAGTAATATCATAAACAAATAGAACAGCTCCACGAGACGACCTTGTTTCGTTAGTGTTCCGACATTACGAACAGCCGGATGAATATCGGAAGAGGTAAAAAAAACACACACTTTCCAGAATTTGCTTATTTATCCAATATTACATTCAATTTGATCCGATAACTAGAAATTTATTCAATAGGAAAGCATAATAAAGAATTACGTTCGATAAAAACAATTTGCTTTCGATTTTAGATTTCCAAAACGAAACGCGTATAATACATACACTTTAAAATTGTTAAATGTAAATCAATTTCCCATCGGAATATTCGGGTATTATTTAATTGAAAACGATTTTAATAATTTGCGTATATTAAATTTTCAGACATATCAAAACTGTAGTATTATATACCGTTACGAATTTTCTTTGATTACGATTTGCTCTAAATCCTCTGTTATGTTAAAATGCGATAACCTCAATTTATGTTAATTCTTGTATTTTTTTGTGTTTAACATACAAACACATAATTTTATGTTACAGTGTAACAACATGTACAATTAATCACTATCTTGATTTCATATAAAATTAACTGCTCAATAATGAATGTATCGTAGACAAGGGTTTTTGGCGTTGTTCATTTTTAAAGACGGCGACGGATTTTAAATAATTTTTCCATCCATTCTTTCACATATTCTCAATTTAGGGATTGTTCCGTGTGAAAAAGCACTGAAACGTTTTCAAAACAGACACGAAAGACTTTTTGCTCGTTTAAAGAGCTCCTCTAATGATATTCCCGAGTGGGGCATTTGACGTTTGCCAGAAAGCCAGTGTAATCTTGCCTCGCGGCCACTTTTTGTTTGTTTGTTACAAACAAGCTTTTATCCGACGTATGTTTACATGTATTTTACATCGAATATTTTGACTATAAAAAATACCTTTTTGGCCAATCCAAGTATGAAATCAAGTGATATTGTACACGTCTCTATGTAAATCCAATTCATAGCGCTGAAAGCTCAACCCTGCTTATATTTAAATATATTTTATTTGTCATTTTTTTAAAGTCTGCTTTACAATTCAAAAGAAAACCTGTAATATTATATATTATATTGTTATTCATATTTATAATTTATATTCTAAATGTGACTGGTATTGAACAGAGTTTCCCAAACATATTTTTCCACAGCCCGGCTATTTTAATATTTTCCCATCGTAACCCACATTTTTAAAAAAAAAATATACATTTTCTCTCATTTAGAAAATTGGCTACCCGTTATTTGGAAAACGCTGATATGGCTAATTTAACGATATATGTTCTATTTAACTAGATAACTATGCAGATGAATAAGTAAAGATGTTTACAAAAAAATACGTTCGAGTTAAACATTTAAACATTTTGATGGCTATCGTCAATAAAACCGATAACAAAAATCAGCAGAATATTATAAAAAAGTATAATGTGAAAATGAACGTCATATATTTTATTAATGACATACATTTTCACACAACTCTATAGATTGAAATTGAAATGTGCTCCGTAGAACAAATTATGAATCTTGATTGGGCGACCTTTATTTGACATTTTATAAAACAGGACAAACGATTCACTTCAGACGGATTTTTAAGTGTAAGACAATCCAAATATTTGATAGGGTCTGATTGAAAATAATATAATAATATCTGTATAGAGATGGATTGTCGCACGCTGTAACCGCGATTGGTTATATCATCCGAAAGATAAATAT
Organism: Agraylea sexmaculata; assembly: GCA_022606485.1. Taxonomy (NCBI): domain Eukaryota; kingdom Metazoa; phylum Arthropoda; class Insecta; order Trichoptera; family Hydroptilidae; genus Agraylea; species Agraylea sexmaculata. The sequence continues at coordinate 12,763 of JAGTTH010004050.1, read as the reverse complement.
CGCCTGAAAGGCAATCAATTCGACAAACGCGTGTGAAAATCGATAATTGTAAATTGGAATCGTTCGCTGATTTATTCATTGTTCGAAACGGACGTTTCCATTGTCTGCAATTCATATTTTTGCCACTTTATAAATATTATTTTTCGATCCATTAAATTTGAAAGCGTAAATTTTATTACCAACGATGCAATAGTTTCCAATGATAATATAAACCAATGATTATTTCCGATTAATATTCTTAAATAATTTCTTTTTCATAAAAATAAAACATTTTGTTTCCTGCAATTTCACAGTCCTGTAAGTCCAGGATTTGGCTATTAGAGGGATGCCACTGACTTCATTAAATTAATATCATAAAGGTCATAAATTAAAATCTCAATTTGTGTAAGCAATGTATTAATAAGTCCACATTTTTTCAGTGGCTTCATCTGTTTATAAAGTTTAAGTAGACCTTCGGTTAATTGTCGTCATAAATGCTTTATAAAACGCTTTATAATCACCGCTGATTTTATATTGATTTATAAATTTATTAAGTTTATACTCAATATGATATCTAAAAAAAAATCTCACAATATTTTCAATTAATTGACCATATTCTCATTTTTTATGATAATTTTATTATTGGGTACGTAATGTAAATGCTGAAAAATTATACAAATATTTTATAAACCAAATTAATCATAAAATTATAATAAATATGTATTTAATACCTTTTAAAGATGTAGTGTTATTTAGATGTGATGTATTATTATGGGAAATGTAAAATTTAAAAATATTTTTTATGGGTTGATTAAATGAAATATTCATAAATACATAGTTATATACGAGGGTATTGTAGTAATCACATATACTAATTGCACTTATATAAATAATATTCGGGGGAACAAATTGTATATGTCATAACGATATTATTACGTGAATGTGTGTTAATAAATCCGATTAGTTCGGTAGTAAGCGTTGCATGAGGCTTCTTCTATCCGCCTCGTCGGCCAATCTATCGATTTCGGTAAATATCAAGGTAATGAAATCGGGTATATGGTTGATTGGTCGATATCTGTTTATATGTATGGTGCATTTGAGGGGGTATTTAATTAGCAGCGCTTGGGATTTTTATATCGAAATTTTATTATTCATGGGGCGGTGTCTCTAATTGAGAGAAGCCGCCGCGTTTATCAGATTCCACCACCGCTCGCATAATTAACAGGGGATGGACATTTTTAGGAACCCATCTCGAATTTATCGCTCTGGACGTGATCGGAGTTCATCATAACTCCACATTGATACACAGCTTTAAACTATGGTTAATTTAAAAAAAAGCACCCTTTACGATTATCTCTCGCACTTGGTACGATTATCTCTCGCACCTTATGGTCAACATCGCGTGTATAATTTTTTTAGTAATAATTTTATGTTTTAGTAATAATTATATGTTTTAATAGTAATTTTATGTTTTAAAAAATTTTGTAGGCCTATGGTGTGTATATGTTGTACGATTTTAAATGTACAATTTGAAAGTACAATATTTATTCAAATTTATTATAAAAACCCCAGTCAAAATATATTACTCGCAAAGCCGAATTAATTACAAAGGATCATAATAATAATTACATACCAACGTAATAGATCAGGGAATAAGGCGTGACAAATGATGTAGTCATAGGTTCAAGTCCCGGTCAGCCAAAAAATGTTTTAATTGATTTGATCGGTTATTACGAACGGAAATAATATATATTGATAAAATTTAGAGCGATCCCCTTGATCCAGGTTTACTTAGATTTCCTGAATTGTAGAGTCGGTGATATATTTAACTAGTAATAGTTAAGATCATCGACAGACAATGACTTAACACATTATTGTGCCTAAAAACTATAAAAACCCCCTCAAAAAGACTTTCGGGATATATGTACATATAAATAAATAAACATAATATATTATATGATAATGTGATCAATCACAGTTATTATTGAGCCTCTGAAACTGTATAAATATTTAAATTTACTACACATACATAAGAAAGTAAATTATAATTTAATTAGTTATCGTTCAGAAGTGAGTAAATTAGAATTATTTTTGTGTCATTTTTCTAGTCTTGGCGGATTCTAGAAAGAATCTAATTGGACGAATATATTCTATATGCATAATACAAATACAGGGTGTAAGCTTAATTGTGTAAAGTGCCTATTTGATGATAAAACATCCCATTATTCGATTTTCTTCGGCCACACTGGGTGCGTTCGTGACGGATGGACTCCAACAATAGCCGCACAGTACCGCCGCTTTTGACGTTGACCGATTTGATCAATTTTCTTCATTTTTTTGTGGCCAAAGCAACGGTGCATGCACGAAAGTGATTACAGAAAATTAACTGTCTGACATGCCTCGTGTTCTATAATAATGGCTAAGTGCTGTATTTTAGTACTTACCTTGTGTATTTTGGTTTGCATACCTCACATCAGTGATTAGTTTACCCTTAACATATACGTACATGGATTTGAAATCTATTCTAGGTTTCTACTAAAAAAACTAATTACGAGACTGAGTAAAGCTTGAAAACACACATTAAAAGCATGTAATTGAATTTGTAATGGGATTCCAAACACTCACACAATTTTTGAATTATAATTTCTTATCAAACTTTCAAGAGGGTGAAAACATTTTTATTACACATATCGCTTTATAATTCGACAAAATATGCTACTCTATTTTAATTTGCAGGAATTACCAAAAACGTAATAATATTAATTAAATAAATTACCATATTTGAAATTTGCGCTAATCTTCATAGCTTGTCCGACAAATATATTAATAATTGATGTATGTTAAATATGATAAGTGTAGATGCACATAATATAATGTTTTGTGTTAATATAAATGAAATGAAATAAAATTATACGATAATCAAACAGCACAGACATATTATAGAGAAAATCCTTGCGAAGCTTACACTCACTTGGAGTAGATTTGATTATAGTAATAAATGTAGGATAGACAATGGGGGTAAATGGGTTCCCCAGATCACTGGCATTTTAAGGATCGCGACTTTGGATATAGCTTTAGTCTTCATTTAGGCTGTGTAAAAAATATTAATATAATATAAAATTTTGTGCGTAAGAAGACCGCCGGACTATACGGCTTTTTTGAGATTATTTAACGACCCATTCTTTATTCATGCTATATTTTATTAAGATACCCGATAAGACGTGATATAGGGAATTGGGTATTAAGGATAGTAATATAATAATATGATATTTTGAAGAGTGGCTGTGAGTAATATTATAGGCGGCGATGCGAAAACTGGCGTCGCGACGTTCTCTATCGTCAAAAAGGTCTCTCATCGATAAGTAATAGCTTCTCGTTACTACGTCCGTTTATCACTACGAGAATATCGAGATCGGATCACCTTATAGCTACCAATATAATATTACATACAGATATGTGTACGTTTGTTCAAGGTACGTGGTCAGTTTTTTTACTCTACGTCCGTTTGATGTGGGTCTCCTAATTTAAATATATCCCGTTTCAAAGGGAATTCGCATTGGGTAGGATTAGCCGTTATTAATGCCCCTCTGGCCATATTATGCCTCTATATAAATGAATCATGCTGCTGTTACAAATATTTGACAACATATCTTTTTGTTTGGTGCGCGTATTATGTTTCGTATTTTCTACTCTAGTCTTAACGTATTGAAAAATCATCCCCCATTTTGATAAATATTAATGTCGCCGCCACATCTGTTACCGGTCTTAAAATATATATAACGCCTGCTCCAGCGTATAATATCGTAAGTGCATAAAAAATCTGTGTGCTCTTAAGTCTTTATGCAACTGAGCCACATATTCCATCTGGTAACACTGCCTGTCAAGTGTCATTCGGTACTGAATATTATTTATAAAATATAACAGTTTACAAATCAATACCTTCTATTGACAGAGACATGAAATGTTTTATAGATAATGGATGAATCTATATTAGTTGTCGGTCAAATAGGCCCATTTTACTATTTCGAAAAAGTCCCAATTAATAGGTTAAATAATGATTGAAACATTTTTTGACGTTTCATACATTCAATATGCGGCTCAATTCCACAAAGACTTAAAAGCACACTTATTTTTTACACATTTTTTTGCACTTACGATTATATACGCTGGAGCAGTCGATAAGTCTACGATAGCAATCTTTTTTATTTAAAAACAATTTTATCCTTATTTGAATCTCATGAAAATCTAATATTTTACCTTACCACCATCAAATATGTTACTTAATATCATTAAAAAGTATGGATTCTCTGCATTTAATGGACACAACTTCTTTACAAACTAATACCCCTTTATCGACGAAGAATGGGGATAATATAATTAGCAAATTCGCCTTTAAGCATATAAAATATAATATTTTAAAGGTAAAGTATGAAATCCTTGTTAATTATCAAGTTTACAGCTCATCCAGTAAAATATTATTTGAAAACACGGCACGTGTCGTTGACCGGAAGAAACATCGTAATATATTTTATACGGCTTCTCTTACATGGGGTGATTGATCTTTTACAAACCTTACGAAGTATTTTTCAAAAAAATTGATTAGATGAAGCTGTAATTGAATCTTATTAGATTTGGTCAAAACAGCATTTTTTTTCATATCATATGAAATATTAAATACCAGTCAGTTTTAGCTCGATTGGATGATATAATTAATTATAATTTGTGTTATAACTGATAAGTAGTATATTATACAATTTCTTTATTAAATATAATTTACATACACGTTTTGATACATTACGATTAGATGCTACAATATTAAGCTACAATATTACTGCCTTTTAATTACTTTTAATTAAAATATATAAAATACGGGGTAATTTCGATTGGTAATGTTAATAATTAATCATAACATAATTTATGGGAAAAATACAAAAACTCACTTGTAGAACAACTAAAATAAACAAATACTTGATAATACCATATGAATATAACATAAATATATTAAAAATCATTGTGGAGACAGACAAAATCAAATGTGTTTGTGAAAAATTATATGATAAAGATTTTTATATAAAATGTCCCTTAAATATTTCAGTGGTAATTTAAAGATTCGCTTATTTGAAACATATTTGATTTTGTTAAAAAAAAATATCAAGAAGTTTGTGGAGAAGTTTATTGCTTAAATCTGTGATAAACTCTTCCATAGTTTTCAGTTTGATAATCTCATTTTTTTAAAGTATTATAAGTAGTTGTAGTATTGAAAATCCATTAAATAAGTATGTTTTCAGATGATCCACTTGTGTGTCGTGTATTTAATACTTTATGCATTGTCCTAACCCACAGTTGAGTATAATAAATTTGAAAAGTTATTACACGTTCGATAACCTAACAAAGACGTCAGGTGAGCAAACTCGCGACTCTCTATTAAAAACTTTGAAAGTGTGCATTAAGAAAGTTACGGAATTAAGATTGATGGAGCGATACGACTACGCCGTAGCTGGCACAGGAGCGTCGTCGTAACCCTCTCGATATCCAGTATTCAGGTCATTATGTCATTGATATCCATTGAATGCAGTATTGTTATCATAACTATTATATTATGAGGAGAAGGATGCTGTTGACGACATACGCGTGACAATACATGCCTCCTGGCAGTTGGAAACGATTCACCAGAAACGGATGTTGAAGGCTTCTATATCCGTATAACCTTCAACAGGTGTAGTTAAGGGTGTGCATACACAATCCGTTCAAGTACTTACATATATTATACTCGTGATGTATGTCTTTTCAGCCATTCATTAAAATATGTGAACATACGATACTCTTTTCACAAATAAGTTTAAAAAATATGATAATATTTAATAATTATGTACCTAGTCACGCATATTTAGAGCTAAACGAAACAGACTAGTTTTGGAATTGTGAAGACTGGTTACACCTAGACTAGAATGCTATAGATAAAGCACGAGCTCGAGATTAAGTTATAGCACCTTTATATTGCCGGGCTAGGATTTGACAGTTGGTAGCACGAGCTACATCTTGAAGAAACGCATTTAGAGTCGGTTTCTTCAAGTCGTGTTAAATCGTGTGCTAAGCGGTAATAGATTGTACGAATCTTGTGCCATATACCAATATTCTGTTTCTTCAGCGCCTGTCAAAGCTATAGTCGAGCGGTTCCGATGTTTGTATCGGAAGCATTCAAGAGAACTTGGATACAGGCGACTCGAGCCGAAGCGACGCGTTCGGCTCGAAACTGGCATGGGGTATAACAGAACATTTAAATATAACACCCCGATTTCGGCGAGCTGGATTTTGACAGCTGGTAGCTCAAGCTAAATCTTGAAGAAACGCATTTGGCGCATAAATCGTCGAGTGACACTAGCTCGAGATTTAACACGATTTAAAGAAACTGGCCCCAGGACTTATTACTGGAGGATGTTATACCTGGAGAATATATTTTGAAGGAATTTTTGATATTTTATATTCTCCTACGATTTTTTGAGAAATTATCCAACACATGTAATAAATAATTTTAAGTGTCTTTATTGAATGAAAAACAAATATCCTTAAAATAATGAAACGTGTAGAAAAACGAAAATTACAATGGGAAAAATACCTCTACTGAGTTTATTAAAAAAAAAACAATCGGATTGTCGAAAAAAAAAATCTTCCCGCAAAAATGTATTGCAAAAGCTGGTGGAAAATGTAGGCGATATTTAGTATTTGACCAATTAATTTGGACCGAGCTGGAAATGTTTGCCGGGGGAAATTAGCGTTACGAAACAGCCAAAGTAAAGAGACACGTTTTGCACCATCAATTTGTATTTAAATCGTCTTCCGCACTTGACCCTCTCTTGGGTTAGCGAGTTTAGCATTCATTATGACGCTCAAGACATTTGGTAGGAGGTAAAATGTTTCCTTGTCGCTCCCCTAATCGTGCAATATCCACAGGAGATTTTTCCCATGATTTCAAATTGATTAAAAACATATACACTACCCAAGGTCAACTATTTTTTATTTTAATTATTAACTACTTGTCTGACAAGCAAAGTGAAGGTTTGTGTATTCCACTTGGATTTGGAAACATTGTACGAAGTCGGTGTGTTTTTTCAAATGGTTTGCTGAGATAAAATTGGTAGCAATGAGTTCCTGGAGTATCTTTAATCGAAAAAAAGTAAATAAAAGTGATTGTCTAGAATTATCTTCTTCATCATAATATTTAAGACAATGCATAGCAAATAATATATGTATGTATGTACTTCAATTAAATGAAAATATTTTAGAGGGTGGTAGGGTATCGCAAGAATAAGTGAAAAAACATATTAAATATTTTTCATTATTAATTAGAAATATTAATAGGTCTTTTAGATTTGAGTTTTGGTCACCATTTTGGAATCACATATTTCTGTGAAGTACTCAGTAGTGATTTTTGCCGGGGATATTGTGTCTGTTAAATAAGTAATTAATATTTTTTAATTTATAATAAAAAGATATATATTTTTAATATAATATTCTCAATTTATTCAAGTCCAACCTGTATATTGGTTTTATAATCTTATGTTAATCTAAAAAAATACATTTTGTAATAACAATTTACTTACTCAATTTTAATAGAAAGATTCTAAAAAAAGTATTTGTGTAGGTTCATTAAATTCTACACAACCATAAAATGAATAATAATATCAATCTTTCAGATTCACAATGTTAATGCTTTTATTAACATTCCTAAAGATTTTATGCATTGTTTATTAAACTATTATTTTTTATGAGTATTTAAACTAATATTTACAGGTTATGTTGGCTGATCGATGGATAGAAGATTTTTGGTAATTAATTGTTTGTATGCTAAACTCGAGCTGAAGTGACCTTTAGTTGGTATTAATTTAATTCCAATAGTACAAATCTAAATGTTAGAGGATTTGATCCCTGACTACTTATACACGTCATAATGGAGTGGCACAAAGGTGACATTCCACATTATACAGGGGGATTTTTCATAACCTAACCCCCCCAACTTGATTCCCCTTTTGACTTTTATTTCTGCTTCTTTCGTACACGCGACACTGTTTTGTTTATGTTGTCAGAACGTAAATCGTAACCCAAACGCAGACAAGCGAACGAATTTTTCTCCCAAAAAAAATACATTTGTTTTTGTTCAAAAGGGATTATGAGATTCAACACAATTAAACACAATGCACATTAAAACAAAAACACATAAATAACACAAGGACAGATATGGTAAGATATTAAAATTTAGAATAAACATTTTCAGCGTTAAAATTATTGTTGCTTCAATTAAAGGTAAGGCATGAAAAAAAATATTTTAAAAATTATAATAAATCATTTTGTTTTGGCTCCCTATTACATGTTATTAATACAGTAAAAAAGAAGCTTTATAAATTAGATTAGTCCAGTACCTACATATTCATAGTTTTAATAAGTAATGTGTAAATGGCAAAATTAAGCCTTAATAAAGTAGTTAAAAATTGTACTTAGGGCCGTATTCAATATAATAGTATAATGAGAATGTGTGCGTGCGGTGCGTATGCCTACAACAATTACAAAGCTCTGATCTATTCGTACACACATCATCTAGCAAAGCTCACTCTTATATTGATTACGATACGATGAAATAAAAGGAGCAGACGCTGTTATTAAACTACATTTACTATTTATATACAAGACTCGTTAATTATAATCTTGGATTACAAATAAGTAATTTTCCATAACAAGCTATTCTAAGATTACAGTTGAGTAAAATTTTAATTACAGAAGAAAGGGTTGGTAATCCATCGTTTTAATAAATGTAATGTTGCCTAAAATGTAAATGTATCAAACGTGTTCTTGTTGTGGCAAACAGACGGTTGCTGGTGGAGTGAAATTAATATAACGAAAGAATTGATTTAAAAATAGACGAAGCCTGGTGGATTTGCGTCGATTATTTTCAGTTTCCACGAAGAGAAATTAAATCGAATGTTAACATTTAGCATAGTAGGTAACGCAGGAGACGTATGCGATATTCGCGTGATAGGTTCCAGTTTGGCACCGCCTCTGAATATTATATGCCATACTCAGCCAACAACACGTACGGTGTTTTTAGGTTATGTATTTTGGAGGGTGTGTAAAGTATTGCGTGGTCAAAGGGGAAAGAAAGCATCAGAAGTGAATGCCGATTAACGTTTCCTTACGAAAGCCTTCTTCCGCTCCTTTGCGGCGAGTATTCCTTCCACTCCCCTATTCGATCTTACCCTCAAATTAATTCCTCTGATAACGGACCACAATTAAATTTACAAATTATATCCACAGACTAACAAGAGTCATGCCTACAAAATTTCAACAATTAAAATTCAATCTTCGAAATCACCACGAAATGACACGAAAATTTCCCTTTATGTATGTACGAGTATATTGACTATTTCATTCCGAATAAAACTATACGAACTTTACTAAGGTTTTTTTTATTTTATTCGTATATACTCTTAGATACTCATCTTATTTATTTTAATCCATTTGTATATGGTACAAATAATATTTTGTAATGTATGTATAATATATAATGCATTTTCAAACTAATTCATAATTCCATATTTTTGTGTACAACTACTACAAATATATACAACAAAAAATATATGTTTTTTTTAATGAACGATTCGATTTAATTAATTTACTTTATAAATTAACCAAAAAATAGTACATTGTCAAGTATAAAATAATAATCATCTCAATAAACTCTGCGTTAGGACCTTATTCACAAATCCAACAATTATTTTTAGAATAATTTACAAAATATCAACATACTTCAATATAAATTCAACAAAATGGTGTTTATATTTTGAATTTGAAATTTGGAACCTTTATGTTTAATTTTTAATTGTATTTATAAACCTTCAATCGATAAATTCCATTTTGACTTTTTAATAGACGAAAGGCGCTTTAAAAATAAATAACTAAAACATTTTAATCAAGCTAATGATATTAGGTTTAGTTTGAAATTAAATACGAATTTACTAAAAACAATAATCAAATGAATGAAAATTGAAACCTTTTAAAACACATTAATATTTACAGTACCTAACAATTTGTCAGACAAAATATACACAGTTCGTATTTCATTCCATCGCCGAAAACTAAAATGCCGAGATTGAAGAATCAAATTATCGTTTTTTGCGTGATAAAATTCACAGAATTTCAATATTCACAACCAGCAATGGTTTAAAAATAGGCATTTCTCATAAAGCTTCCAAGTCGGTCTCGTGTGTTATTCCAACAATCCGTTCAGATGATTTGCGTGATTTCAATCTATTCCAGTTGTAAAAGTGTTTCCTCGTAAGTAAATCGATTCGATATTTTTCCAACACTCGATTATAGCAAAACCAGCTCACAACTTATTTATTACAACGTTGGATTTTATAACCACAAATACATTCAATTCACTCCTACTTTTTTCATCGACACGAATGTCGAGTGTTTAATCTTTATTAAGCGATGCTTTAAATTGTATGACATATTACTTTATAATAAGATTGTTTTAATGAGTACATTATTAATTAATCATTGTAAAAATCCAATACAGTTTAGAAAATGTGTAATGTAAAAGTGGATATTTTATTAAGTAATGTGCTGTATTTATTCATTTGCAAAACGCTACAAAGAGCGCAGTGGCACGCACGACTTTCGTGGTCTCTCTTAACCGCAGGTTACATAAATGCATTAAGAAATTAAATTTGATCTATAAAAAAATATAAAACACAAAGAAAGGGTAAAAACGGAGGTGAAAAATGTAGTCGTTGTTTCCATTTTCAGTCAATGGCCGGTGGCGTGCATCAACGCCATTTGCCCAACCTCCTCGAATACTTCGCTCTTTTGCCAGATAATTTAGCGAAAAAATATAACACACACAATACACAATACTTTCTGATAAGACTGCAAATGAGTGTATAGTGTGATATTTTATCATCGTCAGCCAAGGGATGAATAAAGGTTGTCAAGTTTCCTCTTCCTACTTGCGATCTTTATAGCGAAATTCTTCGTATTATTTGTTTTATCTAATAATTTATATGACACTAAGTTCTATTAAAAAAAATCATCAAAAAATATGCAAGGACTCTTATCTGTATATCCATGTTTGATATCAGTTACGTTTACTTCTAAATATCTAAATTATGTGGATGATAAAAAATGTCGTTAGTTACTCTTTTCATAAGACTACTAATTTCGCATTCAACACATTTTGATTATATTAATTTAATACAATTTAGTCTTAAATATTGTCTAATGGGTCCTTATGATTAAAGTCTGAATATTAAATTAAGAAAAATTAATTATTGATAGGAATTAAAATACGATTGTAATTTACTTTAAAATATCGGTCCAAAGAAATTTTGAAGATGTGCAAAGAATATTTTCTCGACAATTGTTTTTAATTGATTGTAATAAACGACTATCTTGGAAATGTATCGAGTTGTTAGAGAATATCTTCACATGGTAATTTCTTTATTAAGGAAACAAAGTGTGAAATCGACCTTCACACGTTCCACTTAAAACATTTTCATGGAAAGTAAAAATGGTCCACTTCTCATGATATCTCCTCACACCCGTCTACCCATTCTTTATATTAATATTTTACAAAATCTGGATTCTTTAATATATATTTTTTTAATATTCGGTACTTAAATTTAAATAATAATCAATTCAAATGAACACTCAGAAATGAGAGCATACAACATGGAAATAAACCAATACAGGTACACGAATCACAATGGCGTTGGCGATCATATTGTACCGTGGAACTTTTTATTGTCCTCTGTTTTCTGGCACAGAACAAACAACGAAAAACTGTGTGACAACAGCAATCAACCGAATTATAAATGAGCTCTTTCCCTTTCAATGCTTTCCCATTCAAAACATTATTCAAAAAAAATACTCGTGTGCGTTTGTATTGGTTGTGTTTTGTTGTCGTTCATATTGAAGGCTGTATTCATACATATGTAGGTTAAATAACATATTATTTTATTAGAGGTATAAGGAAACCATTCTGAATATCAAATTTACCTACTTACTGATACTGAATTTAGATATTGTTTAGCCCGAATTCATTATCGTCGGATTTTGAAATGATCCGATGTTGCGGTATCGATTCAATGAGATTCAATTAAATGGACCTCAATGTTGTACATATAGAATTGGAAAATACTATATACTCTAAACAAATGATTTGAGAGATTAAGAATATTTACATGTTTTTTGAAATAATATATTTTTAGTTACATAATTTGAGGAAGAGGCTGGAAGATCTTGCACAAGGAAATATCATGTAGGCATTTTGTAATACCTACCTATTTACCTAGAGAATCCTTTTTTTGGGTCGAGCAAAATCGGGTTATACTGTTAAATAGGGTGTACATACATTCTTATCAAACACGCAATTTATATTTAAATAAATTCCACGCTTGATGGGGAGAAATTACGCGAAGTATGCTTTATACAAAAATCATTCGTACTTCACATGTCAGAGTTTGCACGTGTTTTTCATCAAGGTAACGTTGATAAGTGACATGAGTCGTAAAAACGGAATTGTTCTCAAAGCATTTCAGGTGCTTTCAGAGACATTATGAGCGCAAAACCTTCTGATAAGAGAGATAAAAGCAACCGACTGATTAGCATAACATTCTAAGAAGCTCGGGACATATTATTATCAAGCTTCAACATACATTCTCCCTTTATATTCCCATCCTGAAGGCATTTCATTACGCACTATCGGGAATCTTAAATATCTGTTCAATCT